>JAPYZD010000003.1:0-185798 GCA_030522725.1 Ichneumoninae sp. B BG-2022a
TATTTTTTTTCATTATTATTGTTATGATTATAATTGTTACTATTATTTTTTTATTTTTTTTTTCATTATTATTGTTATGATTATAATTGTTATTATTGTTATATTTTTTTTTCATTATTGTTGTGATTATAATTGTTATTATTTGTAATGATTATTAATATAATTATTTGTTATTATTATTCAGATATATGAGCAAGTAGCTAAGCCTATAGTTCAATCAGTTTTAGGAGGATTTAATGGTGCAGTACTCGCTTATGGTCAAACTAATAGTGGAAAGACTTATACAATGGAAGGAAGTGATTCGCTTAGTAATTTATTGAGTAAAGTTGAATAGTCACACCATCTTAGTATAGGAAAAAAGAAATCACGATTGATAGTTGACTATCGAACAAATGTGAATATGGGCATCATACCCAGAATGGTTGACACAGTTTTTCAATTTATTAAAAATGCAGATGAGCATATTGAATTTGAGTTGAAAGTAAAAATTTTGTAAACATTTTTAATGATGTGCAGGTTTCATTGTTTGAGATATATAATGAAAGAATACAAGATTTATTGGACTTATCAAAAAGTAATCTTAAAATTCGTGAACACAAATCAAGAGGAATATATGTTGAAGATTTGACAGAGTGGTTAGTAAAAAAATAGAATTAATAAAGTTTTACGAAAAATGTAAAAAATAAAAATATGTTGGAAATTAAAAGCCAAAAATTAGTTAAATGGATCCATAAAAAATTAATAAATTTGAGAAAGATTGAAAAAAAATAAAAAAATCTGTAAAATTAAAAAAATTAAGAATTAAAAAAAAGTAAAAGAAAAGAAGAATCAATTTAAAAATAGTGGGAAAAAGTGATGTTGGTCTAGAAAATTGAACATTTTCATGGAAGAACAAATCAACAAAATTCAAAAAGATGGAAAATAATTATATAAATTAAAAAAAAGAAAAATATAAATTAAAATAGCTCGAAAACAAATGAAAAATATAGTGCAAAATTTGTAGAAAATGAAATTTAATAAAAACTGATAAACATGTCAATAATAAAAGCTAAAAAAGATGGCATAAAAATTAAAAAATCAAAATGAAATTTTAGAAATTAAAAAAAAATTCAAATATGAAAAATTGGGAAATTCATAAAATGACTTTCAGAAATTAAATTAATCTAAGATTGAATTCAAAATTTAATTTATTAAAAAAATTCAAAAAAATTTTTTTTTAGGTTTGTAACGACAGAAGAAGATGTATTTAATTGCATTCACTTGGGAAAGGTATAAGCGTAATAATTCAAAATAAATAATCATAGATTAATCGAACTACAGCTGGTACTAATATGAATTCTCGTTCATCTCGATCGCATTTTATTTTTTGTCTTACTATTCAACAGAAAAATTCCTACGATCTTTCCATCAAGGTATAATTAAAATTTTGTCATTGAGATAGACAGGAAAGCTTTATCTCGTTGATTTAGCAGGAAGCGAAAAGGTTTGTAGAACGGGTGCAGAAGGACATGTTCTAGATGAAACAAAAACAATAAATAAGTCTTTGGCATGCTTAGGTTAGAAACATTGAGTAACTTATTATTAGGGAATGTTATAAATGCTCTTTCTTTGGGAGGGCAAAAAACTAAGAAATCATATCAAAATAATATTCATATTCCTTATAGAGATTCCAAATTAACACGTGTACTCCAGGCATGTTAATAATCTTTCTTGTATTTTTGAATACAGGAAACTCTAGGAGGCAATACAAAAACCTCTCTTGTCTGTACAATATCTCCGGCATCTGAAGATGAATCCGAGACTTTGTCGACACTTCGCTTTGGGCAGCGCGCAAAAATGATTCAAAATGTTGTAGTAATTAATGAAGTAAGCTTTTAGGAATAAAATTGCATGGAATCCTGTATTACTCACGATTAAAGAAAGACCCAATTGACTTATGTATTATAGCGACTTTCGGTTGATGCACTAGAGCGCCTCCTTATGAAAGCAGACGCACGCAACGCTGCTCAAGCTTCTTACATAAAGCTGCTTGAATGTTCTTTGAGCGAACAAAATTTACCGTTACCAAGAACTCCTCAAGAAATCACGGAGGCCACTACTACAAGTAAGTGCATCTGCCTCCAAATCCGTTGCTGAAGTTCCTTTTCTCTTCCATTCTATGCTTGCTTTAAAGTGCAAGCAGTGTTAGCTTTATTTTCAGTGGTAGTTCAAAATGGTAAATCTCATTGACAGGTGGTTCCAACGTAGACGATAATTTGGTATTGAGCGGCGACGCTATTGAACATTCAATGCATTCAGGTAGAGAGCTAGTAATTAAAAAATAAATTTTCCAGCTGATTCATTACAAGTCATACAAGATTTGCAGGAAGAGCTTTCAGCAAAAAATCACAAATTAAAAGAACAATCTGGAAAAATCTCTGAGGTATTATTTGACATCATAAAAATGTACAGCTTCAAGCCAATATTGCTGAAATGCAAGCTCATAATGAGAATGAAGAAACTCTTTCTTCCGCCGAAACTGCAAATAACGATTTCTTGGTCTGCATCAATGCATCAATTATGGTATCTGCAGAATATTCCGCCCGAGATACAGGTTTTACACGACACTGTCGCCACTCAACGCGAATGTACAAAAGAATTAGAAAAAACTTTTGGACCTGTGCGCATTTCAACGCATTTATATTCAGAACAGGCAGAGGAAGCTTCTTCATTCAAATATCCTGAGTCTATTGACAGTTATCTACAGCAAATTATATCGTTGTATCAAACTCTTTTGAATGATAACGCAGGTTAGTTCCTCTTATAGTTCTGAAAGAATGTTATTTTCAGAGCTTGAGAACAAATGTCATTCGGCTACAGAGTCTTTGAAGTTACGCACTGAACAGATAAATAATCTGCAACAGTAAAAATGTAAATTCAGAGAAATTGTCCTTTAGGTTTTTGCAAGAATCAAAAGCTAAGTACGTTGCAATATTTGAAGGTCATTCATATTTAGAAGAAGATAATAATTCAACTAAAGGTATGAGTTTTTTATTATTTTTATTTCTAGCCCGAAAAAGCAAAAAGCATGAAAATAAATTTAAATCACTTTATAATTCTTTATCGTCAAGACGTAAGTCTGTTATAATTAGGTTTTTTAGAGTATCATGGAACGAAAAAATCAAATATTGTTAAACCATTGAAGGGAGGAGGGGGTCCTATTGATAAATTGCCGTAAATAAATTTTTAAATTAATTTCTATCAGAACTTCACGACGGGTTCCACATTTTCCATGGATTTCTTTTTCCCCAACTAAAGATTCGTCAACTAGAACGTCAGCTCAATCATCTCCAAAAATAATAAACTCGCCTCCCAATAATAGTGATTGTTATAATTATAATATAAGTATTGATTCAAAAAGCTCTCAATAATTTATAAATTTTTTAATAAATAAATAGTAGATATTTATAAGTTCAATTTTTTTTTTTTTTTTTTTTTAAATCTGCTTAAAATTTTTTTCAGTAACAGCAGCAATTAAGTTTACGTATGTCTGTTGCTTTTTGTATCTCAATAGCATTTCCTCGTGCACCCACAAAATAAGAGACAAACACAGGATAATCTATGATGATACTTCAAAATTTCATGCTTACCATGTATTGTGAATATTTCAAAAAAAATCAATACTTTTCCGCTCAAATTTCTTTGAAAAAAATACAATTTAATCTATTATTACCGTGAAGAATATATTGATCCAAAACTTGAATCACGAGATTTTTTTCCTATCTAAACAAAAAGGGTCTGATTTCAATAATTTTCAATTTACTTTATATCCTTCTCCTGTGGATGTTGTCAGCTGTTTCATGAAACAACGTTGTTTTACCAGACCTTGTTGTGGCTGTTGTTGTTGTTGCGAAATTTCAGTGACTCCAGCAATTCCATTAGTTGCCGCAACAACACTAAACAGTCAATAAAAATAATTTTCTTTTTATTTACCATATTTCTCTATTTGATGGAAATTCTGCTTTCCATTTGATAAAACTATCAATCAAATTGCAAAGTTCCAGATGATGTAATTCATTTCCCCAAATCTGTTCGGTATCCAGTGGTTTTTGTGTTAGAAATAAAAGCAATCTACATTTTTCAAAAAGACCGCCTTTTTTACACAGACTACTTCGTATACTTTCCCACTGACTTTTACCCTAAAGCAAACGTGGAATGCTGCGTATTACTCACTAGTAACGGGGAACTTTTATCTGCCGATGAAATCATTTTATTGCTCAAGATATCAACAAATCCCAGACCATAATCGCCAATCTTATGAAAGTGAGACTGATCATTTGTTTGAGCTATCAATTCTTGTGGGGATGTTGCACACTTATAGGTTTCGTATAAATTTCTATGATACTCATTGCAGACCTGAAAGCCCAAAACAATTTGTGTCACCTTCAAAATTACCTCTACTACGCAACATGTAAGAAATTGTTGTTTAACAGAGTCGACATCATTTCCCTCATAGAAAACCGGAAAGTCTGACTCCCCCTGCAAAAATGATTAGAAAAAATGCACAATCACTACTTCAGCATAAAGAGTGTACTTGTGAAATATAGCTTACTGCAATCATTAGATTTGAGGTTCGAGCAAGAAATTGTCTTGCGGCGTCTGTAGTCCAGGAACGTCGGATTGCAGCTTTGTAGATTTCTAACATGTCATTCCAGTATACGCAATAAGCATCAAGTGTGTCATGTTCATCGGAAAAGAACAAATCCAACATCTGTCTCATTTCCGCAACCCAGCTCTGAGGATGCAGTGAGTATCTAAGTTTCACAATGTTTCTCAGTTTTGCATACCCTGTCAGAATCTTCTTCGACGAGTTGAATTAAGTTTCTGCTGAGGCGCGCCTAATGTTTGCTATTGAGGATCATTTTCTTTCTCACATTTGTTCCAATGTGCACCATAATATGCAGATTCTTTCGCTCGGCTTGTGAGGTCAAGGCTGACCATAGTATTCCTTCATTCTGTTAATACATTTTGGAGTACTTGCTTCGCTCACATGAGCTCCGTCAGCGATTATTGCAATCCGTGTTGTCTCCGCCGCTGAATGATGTGATGTCAAGTTTGAGAAATCATCCCGCAGTGAATTCTTGTGTATCCGGATAGCCGGGAGTACTGGACATTTAAGAGTCCAGAATCCAGCTTGCTTCAAGTCGGGTATGGGAATGCTGAATTTTATGCTATAGTGGGAATCTAATTATGGAGAACAATTTAGGCGTCTTACCAGGAACAAGCTTTTCAAAATAGAAGCTGGCTGGCTCTCGACGATTAAATTTTCTCTTCTGTCGAATTGGTTCCGTTGGAAGCTCGAAACGAAACAATGTGCAGGTCACCTTACAGTCAGATGTCATCTCAATCAAGATTCTAGAGTGAGTGCTAGATTCTAATTCATACCTTGCAGAGGTACCTGTCACTTCACCGATGACAGGCCCCACCAACACGCCGGCGGCCGAATCTTTAAAGTTGTTGAATGAATTCCTATCCCCCTCTGGCAGTATCTGCTCTTGCATATTTAATAAACAATTGCATATTAAATTATGATATACAAATAAATCGGAATTTTGGTCACTCAGACAAATTAATTCATATTAAGGTAGTTATATTTTCTCATGCCGCGTCAAAAGTAGACATCGAATGCTAATTTCATGGGTGGCGACTTGATAATTTCTGAGAGCAGCGACAAAAATGGACTCTTTTCAGAAAAGTTGTACGTACCCAAAAACTCTCAGGTTTTGGCCAGCTCAGTGAAAGAGGAAGTAGGGTGCTGGCCTTTGTAGTCGGAAATACTGACAACATTTAGGATAGAAGTTAGGATGCCAGCAAAGATCATTATGGTAAATAAAATTTTGCCAAGTTAGTCTTTCCGAAGATGTTTGATGTGACGAAGAAAACAGTTCGAAAACACCGCTAGCTTTGATCATGTGATTCACCGTGATGGTACATTGTATATATGTATGCATGAATGCACAGCATTGTAAGAAATATGACGGCACATCACCTGTAAAGTATCTGTTCTCATCACTCTGTAATAAAGTGGGTAGCCGCATAGGAAAATATTGAATTTCAAAGCATGCGAACGTGAGGTTGTTTGTCTTTATCTGACACACATAGAATCGTTTTTCAGTGATCCTAATATATCTTTCAAGTCTATGTTTTTTAATGGTTCGCGACGATTTTGTATGCGATACAACTAGTATGGTGGCACATAATTCTCTTTTCACAAATGATACTCCATTTGAGGAGCGAAGTGAACAAGTTACGCCTTGTGACGCCGCAAAAAACGATAACGCTTTGTCATATCGAATAGCTCCAATGCGTGCAACAGCTGCGGAACTACAAGCTATGCTCCACGAAAAATATAATAAACTCTGTGCTTATTCTTCTCCAGCTTGCCCTCCTCCGGCAAAGGAAAACATTATTGAGTTCAATGGAGGCGCGTCTATAGATGTTTCTCCAAATGGTAGCTGGCTCGCGTGGTTTAAGCGCCTACCCGCTCAAGCCCCGGGCGACCTGCTGCCATCTCCTCTTGATGCTGCGCAAAAGTCCAATGGGTTCGGCGCAACAGATGGCATTCTCGCGTCCTCACACGAAACTTCTGCTTCAAGTGAGGCATTAATGGTTGACGAGATCTCCTCAAAATCTTCTGACAGTCCAACTTTGAAGAACAAGTCATTGGGTTTACAGCACTTAAGTGCATCACAAGAAACAAGAAATAGCCAAAGACGAACTCAGCAATCAATGAAAGATATTGATGAGGAAATAATCAATAGGAAAATGTCCCGGAAGATGTCGGTTTCGAAAGTAGCATTCTCAAAAAATTTTTGCAATAGAATCAAGAATCATCCGTTTATAACAGTTTTTGTTTTAATCGCAGTTCTAGCAATACTGATACCCAGTGCTTTCTTTGCACTTCACTGCATCCTTTTTGAGCTCATTCAGAGAAGCGTTAATGCAGCCGAATTCAAGCTATTGCGGTACGCACTAAATTCTCCAGAGACGGATTCCTTGATGTTACATGCAGAGACAGAATTATCACGTCCTAAAGGTCATGAAGTAATTATAGAGCCATTCAATGTAGATGTTCTCTACATTCCGAATGAAATGCCTCCACCACCGAGGCGGAGTTTGACATGGGTCATTGATCCCGGCGGTTCATTTTTTCAAGATGATGTACAAATTCATGAGAATCGTAGACTACAATCAGACGAGGATAATGATAATATTTTAATGGGCCAAATGACGCTTCCTAGTATGCCATTAAAGGGGCGTCAGTCTTTGATATCATACGCAACAAAACTACAAATTCTTAACGCACAGATGTTTGAGAAATTTCTTCGTGACTTTATGACAACTGGAGCTGCCCAATGGCGCCTTCGAGGACGTCCTGCAGTGCAGCTCATGGGACTCTCTTTTTCTGATATCAATTTTGATAAGACACTTGACTTTCAAGGACCTCGACTCGCACACACAGATGAAGATTTTCAAGCTTTGATCCAGAACCGAAATAATACCGATAAATCCACAGAGAAGTATCCATCCTGGTGGGAGGATAATTCTAGCCCTACAGAGCATGAAGAGGTTGAATTTGAAACTTCCGAAAATAATTCTGCTCGGGTGTCTCAAAATCCGATGAAAATACTTGAATTTGATTTAAGCCATTCCACCCCGGCAGTTGCTAGAATTCATGTTAAAATAGATCTCAGATTTCCAAGTGATATGACCATAGATCCAGTGGGAGTGATAACATTGCAAGAATCATATCATGACCAACCAATTGTTGTGCTAAAGTCTGCAGAGCTCATTTCATTACATCCTGTAAGATTTTATGATAAGTATTAGTCAAAAAAAAAATTTTTTTTTTGCCACATATGGAATTTTTTTTTTTTTTTATTTTTCCAAATAATTTAAAATCAGGGATCTAATGAAGTAGATTTATTTGGTGAATTTCATAAGCCCGAAGGATTAAATGCAATTCATGCTGCTATAAATGATCTATTATCAACAGCATTCAGAGGTGATTGTCCCATTCTCGAGACTAAAGGTGTAAACGTTTCTATACCATTATATTTACCAGCCATACAATCAATTAAGCTATACACTCCGATAAATTTACTACCTGGATCTACAAGGCATGTTACATTACCCTTAATTGGAAGTAGTAGTATAAAAAGTATAGAAATTACTACATCAAAAAAAAATTCAGAAAGGTTCAGAGTTACGGGTATTACCGAATTAATTGTAAATAATCCATTTGGAGAAAAGGGAACATTCAAAATACCGCAAATGTTATTGAAAGGTAGCATAATGTTTGATTTATTACAAATGGATGATTGGCCAAGTATTAAAAGAATAAAATTTGCCAAATTTGAAGGATCATTAAAAGGATTACATCGAAGTCGACCAGTCATAGAAGCCGACAAACCGGTTCACTCACGTATTGGCATTATGCCCGTTAGTGTCCAAACAATACCTCTTAAATTGGACTCAGAAATAGATCTTATGGATAATGGTAAACCATTACAAAAATTAATTGAACAGTTATTTAATGGTGAAACTACTAGAATTGCATTTATGGATATAAAAGCAATGATTCGTTTAATGGAAACTCCTTTTGGGACTCTTGAAATCGGGAATATACCATTCGAAGAAGAAATTGATTTAAGAGGATTCAAAGCAGACACCTCAAGTGCAGCAGCATCATCAAATTTCAAAATTATCAACTTTAATATAAGCATCGATTCATCACAATCAGAAACTCTATCAGGAGAATCAATAAAACCTCTACGAATAAGCCTAGATGTTCAAGTTCCGACTCAGCTTGATGTCTCAGCAGACATGGGAACTCTTCACCTCGGTTTACTAAAAAATCGTACTCTAACGGCGCATCTTATAATGTCAAATTCCAAAATTAAAGTTGTTAATAATATTCTTAGATTCAGTTCTGAGGTTGTGCTTCATATAAAAGATGCCTTAAAACTATTCTCTCTCCTAGGACCGAAAGACTCGGAAAATCGAAGTCCAGTCACTATTGAATTTGTTGATCCAGCAAATTATGAAAACAATAATTTAAGTTCATATTATCCACATCTCGATTTGGTTCAGAAATCACTTTTAGGATTAAAGTTATCAGTCGCGATTCCACGTGAAATCGAACACCCTCCTAAATATTCTTCTTGGCAGTCTTTTCTGATCGATGCGCTCAATTCACCCTTGAACTTATAAATTGCAAAACATGACGAAGAAACATGATACTTGCTTGTAAACACAATGATGGCTTTTCGTAATTATTTGAGATTCGTAAGTTTTCAATAGACAAAATCTATCTTATTCATCGGTGGTTGCTACTTAATTTTCACCTAAGAGAATGCCACCTCTTAGTGATAGCCGTACATTTGTCATTGCCGCTTCATCATCATTGCCACTTCTTAGTGACTGCCACTTCAAAGCAATTGTCGCTCCATAGTACTTGCTGTTTCGTAGTGTCTCCGCATTTCATGATTGCCGTATGCTTGTGATTGCCGCTTGAATTTTCTTATTAGTAAGCACCACGCGCAATGCTTGCCGCAGTCTTCTCCAATAAGCGATTGGATTGATCAACAAATTTATTATTATGAAGCACTCCATAACATCCACTACAAATGATTTTAACACCTAGAAAAATTGCATCATTTTGACTGGCGTACCACGGCTAGTGCTCCAAGTAACTTTAACTTTTGATTGTTTAACTTTGTCACATCGCCAGCAGCTGTAAATGTTTATTTGTAAAAAACTGGTCATCAACTCACACAAAAGCCTGAAGCATCGAACACTCTTTTGGTTTCATTTTTTTGCTCTCGCCCTCATCATCTAGCTCATGTTTTGGACAAGGCTCAAATTTCTTGAGGAGTTTACAGGCGCGGTTGCGTTCCTTACTAGTGGTGCAGGTTTGGAGGATCTCGATCAGTTCGCACTTCTTTAAACTAGGTGCTTGCGCTTTTACCATTTGAATGTTTGCTGTTTACTGTTTTGAGCAGAAACAAAAGGCAAGCGTGAAATCTGACAATTTTTCCAGTAGTACAAAGTTTCACACCTTATACCAGTTTTTAATTTAGTGCTGTCACAATACGCAATAATATTATTTATAACTAGCTTCACCAAACGATCAATTGGGTGCACAATTATATAAAGCATTGCATTGTCTCAAATAAAAACCATTGAGGCGTCCTAAATGAAAAACGTGTTTGTGAAAACGCACACTGGAAGAGGGGCGTGCAAGACTGTTTGACAATTTGCCGCTAGGGATTTAACTGAATTTGCTTAGAGCTTGAAGTTTGTTGGTAGTAATTCGCAAAATGTTCGCATAGTTCTTTGACACTAAGAGTCACTTAACTGATCCTCTAATTTGAGAATTTTAAGGAGCTCGCTCACTTACATGCCGCTTACTCAATTGTATTACTACAGTGGTTGGAGACAGCCAATTCTTCATTATAATCAGGGGAGTGCGTGGATCAAATCCAACGTACGTTAAAATTAAAACTTATACAAATTGCATTTACAGTTATTAGAAACATGCCGGCGTTCTTGGTTTGCAGCGCAAGTAAAAGTTGATAGCGATGGTTTCGAATTTGTTGTCTCTGATAACACAGAGCAATTATGGGATAATCCAGGTGCCAACGCGGGACAGTAGGAAATTCAATAGATGTCAAATCCCCAGTTTACGCGGACGAAATTACTTCTTTCCTTTTGGAAAAACCCAAAATTCGTACAGAATTACGTTAGTTGATGGTGATGTTTGTGAGATCAAAGGTATTTGTAAAGTAGTTTCGATAAATTTTCCGTAGACACCTCGTTTGTTTTAGTTACAGATTTGGATGGCACCTTATTGGGTCATGATGAATATCTTGCAGATTTCAACGATTTCTGGAAGAAACGCATGTTGTGGGGAAATTGCAAGCTTGTAAGATTAAAATTACTGAATTATAACTATCAAATCAGATTTATTCGACTGGTTCGTTAAATAATGCTTCCTCTATCAACCAATCAGGTCGGAATCTGAAAGATTTTTTAATTGTTTCGAGAATCTATAACCTTATTGAACCGGACGCAGCTGTTTGTGGTAGGTCTTTTTCTTCTCAAATGGAAAGGTGTCGGAACTGAGATTTATACCTTTGATAAAAATTTTCATAAAGTAAAGAAAAATAATGAAGGTGGTACAAATAATTTATATGCAAGAATAGATGAAGAAGACCAAGAAAATGCTGAGCTGCGGGGTCCTGAGTGGTGTCCAACCAGAGATAAAGCAATTTTTGATCCGGAATGGCTCGCTCGGATGAAAGCGGAATTTGACAGAGATGAGAAACAAGCTGTGGTTGAGGTAAGACTCACGCATTTTTTTATATTTATGATTTCAAGGCTCTTCCTGGAGAATCTTACGTCAATGGAAACAAGTTTCATGATCCTTGGAGATTGTCCGTCTCTATCCGACTCGTAGAGGGTTCCAAAGCATCACCAAATGTGGCTAACGAGTTAGTAATTTCATCGTCTCAGACGACGTCTAGTATGTATAAGGTATATTGGTATAATAATTCAAATTTGACAGAGACTGTTGCAACATTTTCGTGATTGCAAATTGCTTCTTAGCGGTGAAGGCGAATGGAGGTATTGCTCAGAACACGTATAATTCTCAAAGGTATTTGGATGTTTTACCTGCGTCGGGAGGCAAACTTGCACCACTTCTTCACCTTTTGAAAAAGTACAACTTTAAGCCAGCCCAAGTAATAAGAGAAAAAACGTTGATCCGTATCGCCAGGCATTAGTTTGTGGCGATTCTGGTAATGACGTTGACATGTTTGCACATCCTGAAATCAAAGGTTGTTGTGTTGCTAATAGTCAAGCTGAATTGAAAAATTTCCTTGAGGGTAAAGAAGGTCTTGCTAAAGAGCGTGGATTAATACCAACTAAACACGTACGTAACAGATAATTATCATTGTTTTAAGATCTATTTTTCGACTTTGCCATGCGCGGGCGGTATAATAGAAGCCATCAGATATTTCGAATTTCATGATTAATCTGTGGCAGACACTAGTTTTTTTTTTTTCAATTCAACTTTTTCGCTGCTTGTACAAATTACAAGTACACAATTTTCGGAAGATCTGTTCTACAAAATAAAAGTGTCACGTCGTCGTCAACTTATAGGCGAACGTTGAATCAGATATCGTACAATCCCAGTTCTTGATGTGACTAGTAGCTCAAAGTGAACAGTTATGATTTCAGAGTTAAATATAAGTTCAGAAAAAATGAACATTAAGCAAACTGAATCAAAAAAATAACATTTTTTTGTCACTAAGGTCTATATAGCATGTGAGTGATAACCTGTGTCTTCTACACTTGAAGTCGATTATGTAAGCTTAATCAATTCTGAGGCTGGACATCAGCTCAGAAATTACGAAAGAGATTATTGCATGCAAAGAAACATCTTCATAATTGTTGAGACTTTTGTCACAATTTCGTCAAATAATCATTAAAAAACTGCCCACCAACTGTCTTGAAATAATCAATTTTTCAGAAATTGAATACAAAATGTCTAAACGTAAAAAAATGGAATGATTACGACTCAAACCATTTAATGAAATTACTCATCCTTAAGATGATCATCCTCAAGCTGTTCAATTTTCCTTAACTTACACTCGAACTGCCCACCAGCAGTTAAGTATAAACTTTAACGAAACATTTGTTTTATGGCTCTACACTTTTCATTCTTCATTGAGTTACTTTATGACTGTTTACCAACAGCTTTGCAGAAACATAGGTTTTGCATGCATATCTCTCGAAGTTTCAATGCAAATTAGATAATATGACTTGAAGTTTTCAGCCTGATACTAATATCACATGAGCTTTGGGCACAATCCAGCGTTAGAATCTCCCAATCCAATCTTAGCTTCAACACAATCCTGTGCACAACTTCTATTTTCATATGGCTCCGGTTCAGGTTGATCAGTAATAAAATCATTTAATACCGCCAATCGCATCTCTTCAACACCTTTATTGTTTATGTACGTATCCAGACATTGAGGCTCGACAACAACGAATCCCATATCTTGAATCAAAGTTTCATGAGCAACAACCAGGTCAATGATACTCGGGTTGGCATCAAGTTTAATGCTTTTAAAGTGCCAATTGGCATACGGAATTTTAGCATCTATCATAGGACGACGTTTTTCTGCTGACGGAATAGCACTTCTTCTAACTGCCTCGTCTTGCACAATTTCCATGAATTCTATAAATTGATCCACGAAAAGCTCTCGGATTTTTAATAAATCATCAACAACTAAACGATGGTTCAAATCCCAAAAGTCCATGGCAGAAAAAAGCCCTTCACGCTCACTTGGACCATCACCTATAGAAATAACTCGACATGTCATATTTCGAAGGCCTAAGCATTCTGGAATACGGGGAAATAAGCCAATGAGTTTTTTATCTGTCATTTGGGGCCTTGGAACCCTATAATCCTTCGGATATAACACACTCATATTCTCCACGCGATGTGTGAGAGATCCACAATCCTTCGCAATGCTTCGATATCTCGGGTTTTCTTGCTCTTTATAGTTCTCAAAATGATAAAATAAAGCATTTGAAACGTATTCAGGCTCATCTTCGAGGAGACCTGCCATCACCAGAGTCTTTTCAGACAGCGTCGCTTTCAATCCAACCATTGTAGTGAATGCGGACAAAAGAGAAGATGTTTGCCAATCAGAGTTGAAAAATTTTATGACATGGTCTGGAATAATTAATTCATTTTTTTCGGGAATCTTGTTCACATCTAAATGATCTTTACCTCGGATTCCATAAACATTTAGTACATTAGTGACGAAGTTGAAGTCTTTCAATTTTTCGAGCTCCTTTTTTGTCTCGTTAGATGAAACTGCTATTCCGCCATAAAACTCATAAATAATTTCTTTCATAATTAGCTTTTTCCATTCATCAGGATGCATGTGAGTATTCTCGCAATAGTCTCTGGCACTGACTATCCGGATTCGATGTTTATTTATAAATTCCCACAACTTCGGAAGATACTTTGCACAACTTTCGGCCAACCATTGAAAATGAGCACTTGTTATGATTACTACACATCCGGCCCTGAGTGTCAACTCCATCGACTGGATCGTCCTTCTTTCTAATAATTCCATCTTCCACCCCTCGTCTTTTGAAACATTAATTGCCTCTGGAGTTCCTGCATTGTAATTTTGTGAGAGATAAGTCGATGGAAGTATTGTGTCATCATAATCCCATAAAAATAATGCTCTTGATGCCTTCAAGCCATTAGGTTTGATGTTATTAGGAAAGTTTGCGAAATGTTTCGGACCCACTACATTCGGCGTTTCCTCGTGTACCATCAATAGAGGGCAAGGAGTTATCTCCGGCTCTGTCACTACTGAAGCCTCAGTTGTATGAGTAGAATTTGTATAAGTAGAATTGGAATGCGAAAGGGATTCCTGAAGATCTCTCAGATTTTCAAAAATTTTGGGAGTAGGCAACCGAAATACTAGCTGTCCACGCCTATGATGTCCCTTTTCTTTGTCATTAGTATTGCCAATGCTTTTCAAAGCAGTGACAATTGAATTCTTTAATTTACTCAACAAATGCGCTTCTTTTTGTTCAGCTTTATCGCTGGAACTTTTTGACAATTCAGCAGATGATGCCATAGCGGCAGCTTCTTTAGCCTGCATAGCAGCGGAACATTCCCTAGCGACCCTTTTTTTCATTTCAGTAGTAGTCGTTATATCCCTCAAGTTCCACTCGGCTTCATTATGATAAACCCGAAATCTCGTTCGAGGTGACTTTTTGTCAAAATTGATGTATTCCGGAAGTCTTGGTGGGAATGTATTCGCTATTTTGTAATCTTCTAATTCTGAAGAAAGTACCGGTAGCATACGCCAACGGTCGACGATTTCACAGGGTTTATTCTCGAACAACTCCTTGTCATTACGGCAACTAACAATTCGAGGTTCGGTTGGCTTCATTTCAGATACTATCTCTGGTTTTGTCTCGGGTATGCGAAGAAATGGGTACCCCTTCATCTTAGTAATATCGATTAGTTCCTTCTCTTGTTGCTCTTTTGATATATGTTTCTGTAAAACCTTCTGATTGTCATCAATGATTTCTCTCTGTTGTGGAGGCATTACCTCAAGCGAGGTTGTCTCCTTTGTTGAGCATGTAGTAGTTATATTTTGTTCAAGGGACATGTTTCGAGATTGATTTTTCCCAGAAATAACGCGAGAACTGATACTTATGTCATTCAATGGAGTGGACTCTTTAATTAGTGGTTTTTTATTTGTATTCTCTGTATACCACGTACCAGGAGATCCCAACAGCCTTGTTGCTTGCATGAACAAATGTTCTTGTTTAGCGGTTCTTTCCATTGCCGGTAGAGACGCTGCATTGGACATCTCAAGTAATTGCTTGCAGCTTTCCGGTGAGTTTTGCAAATCTGTGAAGAATTTTGAGAGTTTTTGATGGATAACTCGTTGAGAAATCGTCATTCTACCTAACTCCATCTCATACGATTTTCGTTGTTCACTTAAGCTACCACATGATTTGGTGTTCACCGAATCAACGGTAAGCTGCTTTGAGACAGAATTGGACAATTTTCTGGAAGTAACAAGCCGGTCAGCTTGACATCCAGTGTTCAATCTACCTCGTTGAACTGATGACATAATTTCAGTGGGTGACCGGGATGGTATTTTCTGTGCAAGCCTCAGCTTTTCTTGTTGACCTCTCAATTGTGTTGTTTGATTCAAAGCCCTTTCAGAAGGCGAAGTTTGTCTTTGGGCTGGACGCCTTTTATTCAAAGTTGAAATTGTTGGCTGATCAATAGAACGTCTCTGATTAGTAATATCTTTTCTTTCTTGTTGCTGCATCCACGCTAAGCCAGAGGTATAAGCTATTTCAGACGCTAACATGTCTTTACCCAATGATTCAGTCCGAAGAGTTTCCTGGGCTGTTATATGATGCTGTTGCTGCACTTGTGTATCAAAACTGCTACGACTCATTTGAGATTTATTTGCGTGGGTTGTATTTTGGGATACCATTGAGTAAGATGGAACTTTTCGAGACATATCTGATTGGGGCATAGCGGATAAATTACTTTGCTGGCTTAATTGATCGAAATTTTGTAGATTATCCATTTGAGAAGACGTCGAATCCGCTAAAGCTTCTTGCCGATAGATCAATTTTCCTGAAGTCCAGTCGCTCAAGGCCCTATCTTCTTTTTTTTGAATTGAACATTCATTCTGAGGTACTTTCTGGCTCATTAATATCATCTTAGATTCAATCTCTTTTTGAAAGATTTCTTTTGGTTCAGTTGCATATTTATTTCGTGCTACTTCATTCCTTTTGGCAACATCGCGTTTTCTTATAAATACTTTCTGACTGTTGCATAGTGGAAGCCTTTGAAAATGAGCGTGCTGGTAAATTTGATGTTTTTCTGCATTATTCAGGCCAACTTGTTGTGCCGCCGAACTACACGTTGGTATTGGTGTCCTGAACGTCTTCCAAACTTGCATTCCCGGTTCGCGCGACGGGCCTTCTCCTGTTTGATGACTCCCCAATTGATTTATAAGTCTGGGAATATCATCACAGGCCTTTTGAAATAGTCTGGTAAATACGTTTTTTATTGAGCCAATTGAAGACTTTTGTGATTCACGCTTCTCAATCTCTTCCTGCAACCAACGCGGTGTTCCCAAATCAACAGCAGATGCATTTGGTATTGACAGGTCCTTTCTGTCATAACCTTCATACTCTTGCTCCAAACCTTCATTATATTCTGGCAGCCTCTCGTGACCCAACACCTTGTTGTAGGTTCTTGCTTCTTTTTGCGAAAATTTAGCATCTTTGGCAAATAGCTTATTTTTAGTATCATTTCCTGCTTGCTGAAAGTCCTTGTGTTGTATGTTTGATTGCCTGTCCGTCCTTATCTCATGCGAATGTTGACTACATTGCGGTTGAGATCGATGGTTTGCATTATTATGGACATAATCGTTATGTGCGATGGTAGGAAAATTATTAACTACTCCAACAATCGATGCTGGAATAGCGCAATATTGTGTCGCTGGCTGATTATAACTCTTAATCATATATTCTTGTTGAGATAGCTGGTTTGAGTTATTCTGGCCATAATTGTAATGTGCAATTGTAGTAGTATGATGAAGTCCTCTAACAATCGATTCTGGAAAAGCGGAATCTTGCGTCGCTCGCTGATTATAATTCTTCTTCATACATTCTTGTTGAGGTAGCTGATTTGCGTTATTATGGCCATTATCGTTAGGTGCGATTGTAGCATTTTTGTTAACTTCTCTTACAATCGATGCTGGAATAGCAAAGTATTGCGTCGCTGGCTTATTATAGTTCTTCATACATTCTTGTTGAGATAGTTGGTTTGCGTTATTAAGGCTATAATTGTTATGTACGATTGTAGGAGTATTATTAACTCCTTTAACATTCGATGCTAGTATAGCGGAATGTTGCGTTGCTGGCTTATTCAAGTTCTTATTGAGGTTTTCTATAGTTGTCGCTTGTTGCTGCGATCGAATTTGTGACTCCTTTTCTTTTGATATACACCTCTTTATAGGAACGTCAATAGCCGCTCGATTTGAGCTTTGCGTTCTCGGCGTCTTTGCTACCTTAAATTCAATTTCAGGCATTTGATCGTAGGTCGTATTTGAGTACACTTTATCAGTACCATAATTAAAGTATTGCGGATTATACTGACTACATTGTATAGGATTGTTATGTCGATGGTGTTGCATATTCACTGAGGAAAGAATATAGATGTTTTTATATCTGACAAGCTAAAAACACATAGTACCATCAAAGATCTCTCACAAGTTATGGTCTGAAGCTCGTACCTGCAGAGGAGTGATTGCTGACGTTTATGTCCTGGCGAGTGTCATACACCTGCTGAGTTTTCCGAATCTCAAATGGAGCTAGTTGACGATTATACTCATCAAATTGTTTTTTAGCACTTGAACCGTAGCGATAGCCACTTCCACCATAAAGAAAGCCATCAGCAGAATTCAAGAACGTTTGAGCGGGTAAATGCGTATTTTGGTAGTTATTTTGAGTTGATGACATTTTTCACAAAAAACTTTGTTTGAAAGTGATGACAATTGTGGCACGAGAACCGAAGTCCCTACTGACGTGCGTGGAGCCACCCTTAACAACGAGCCATAATAATCAGATATGTCAATGCTGAACATTGGTATCCAAAATCTTATGTCGTAAAAATTATTCAATGAATGAAGAACTTCAATACGATAATGGCTCCAAATTCCTCAATTCATATTGAAAGAATGACTTAAGGTAGGTTGACGTCCTCGTATAGCATTTGAATATTAGCACTTCATGAGGTTCCATAAACTGTTGTGCGCTACATGTCAAACATGCAAGAGCATTAAGTTTCGCTGTCATTTCAATTTTTTAAATAATTTAAAGCATTTATTATGGGTCAAGACATTACAATAGTAGATGATAATTGCAAGTCACTATATGCTTCAATTTTTCGTAATTTAGAAATAGTAAGACAGATGGATTGTAGAGCGTATGTACTTGATTTAAAAACTCGAAACCTTGCATCTCAAGTACTTAAGAAAGCCGAAAACATCAATGATTGCAACCTGCATGCAACTTTACACGCCGCCAAGGTTGAAAAAACTTCCGACTCGTATATGGATGGAACCAGGAACATCATTCGATCAGAAGAAAAAAGAAGAAAAAGCAATTCTTATTTTGAAATGGAGGATACATATTTAGACTCCTTTTCTGAAGGTTACCCGCAAATAAGCCCGAATTCGCCTAACACTTTGGAAGATTCTGCAGAGAGACAGTCTTACGAGGTCGTCAATAATTCACCGTCTAATTCCCCGACAAATTGCCATGCAGGTTGCACAGATGAAACAATTAGGCAGTTTGACTATCTGACAAGCACAGTTGATAAAGTGCGATATCTTATTCTACGTCGTCGAGCACTTCTCCTCCAGAAAATCAATTTGCTGCAACACAGTCATAATTTGTTGCGTCTTGAACAAGTTCGATTGAATCGTCACACAGCTCCAAATCAAGCTCATTCGACTGGTACCAGAAATGACATCTCCGGAGCTTGCGTACGAAGATATGATCATCATACCTCAGACACTGGAAGCAGTTTCATAAGCGATTTAAGCCAGAAACCGCGCATGACTTCAAACGAACGTCAGCTCGACGGGGGTCACGCACATGCAGGTGAATCCCGATCAGTGGTGTCTGACAGCTCTTATACATCAAACAAACGGATTCGAAAACCACGTCGAACCGGATCAACGAATGCGCAATCCTTGGATCTGGTCAATTTGCGCCAAAATAATGCTCTACATAAGCAAGAAACGTATCCTGCCAGTACTTCTGAGAACAAAGAGATTGAATCACCCTGCTGCTCCACCCCCAACTTTTCTTTGTCACCAACATCGGAAACGGGTTCCACGGATTATGTTCGTTTGGCAACGCTTTGTGATCATTCAGGACGATGTGCCGAAAGTGATACAAACAACGTGAACTCCAATCAGGGAACCCCTCAGAAGAAATCTGGAGGGCTCCTTATGAGCAGCTGTAAGGTATACATGTATCATCTTCTGTGTGATGAAGTAAGCCGCGTGGTCCTACGTGGAGTATATTCCCATCGTATTCATTTTTATATGCATTTCAGTGACTCCAGATCGGAGTTCACATCACGTTGTTGCGAGTCATACATCTTCTGGTGTTAAAGCTTCTCTAATGAAGACTCAAACAACGGCAACTAGACGATTGCCGATAAAAGCGCAGTCTCCTCAGAACAAATTGAACTCTATGACGCCGCACTCTGATCTAAGCATCTCCCCCTGTGGTCTTGGTAGTGGCACGATAGGTCGCTCAGCCGTCCTACCTCATTCACTATTTTTGCACGCGCACTCTCCACCCCCCGAGCTTCTAGGAGCGCGTGCTAACTCAAATCCATTAATAGGTTTTCTTCCCGTAATGACGAGCAATCCTACCATTTCAGCCCTTCAAGGAACTCTGCCAGTGGGTTCTGCTTTATTTGGCATGCCCTTTGTGACCCCTCTTAATGAAAGAATGCCCAGTCCAATTAACCCTTTGTATTTAAGTAAAGTCGAGGCGACAGCAGCGTATAAAGATACGGTTCCTGGCCCACTTCTAGACTTATCAACCATGCTCAGAACTCGCCAAGCATTACAAGATCGAAATCAGAGAAAGACATCATTGCCTGAGACGTCTAATATTCAAGGACAAGATATACCGTCTGCATCTAGCATTATTCATTCCGATGCCGGTTTACAGGTCTGTGCTCCATCAAAATCGGATCAGGCTGAGTGGAATGGTTTGTGTCCCGCATGCGGGTTAGGAGAATATGACGGAGCGGGAGGAATGGTTGCATGTGATGCTTGTAATGACTGGTTTCATTTTGATTGTGTAGGATATCAGCAGAACGATCATTCTGTGAAAACACAAGAGCCAAGAAAAAAAAATAAGAAAAGAAAGTCAGGAAGTGCAATTGAGTTTTCTGATGGCTCAGCCGGCGATGACAGATGGTACTGTCTTCGATGTATTCATTCCGGTAATGTAGCTCCTCATGAGATGTTAAAAATGAAAAAAAATAATGCCGGTAGAACATAGACTTAAGTTCTGGAATAGGCGCAAAAACTTCATCGGACCTTATGATCATATGAAACCAGCTATACCTTTAAATCCAGAGTCAAATATTTCAGACTTCTGGACTTCAAAGATCCAGGTTGTTCGAGGCCTCAATGTTCCATTCAGTACTTTTGAAGACATCATGGAAATTTTGAAGTCCGGGTACTCTTCAACAAGCTTATCCGTCCTGAATGAAGCCTTGGTCGAGAATCAACCATCAAATGCCGACTCGATTCCTATTTCATCAAGTATCTTTAGTACTCAATCAATCGAGGTGCGATACACATATTGTGAAAATGGTATCACCTCTTCCGCATCTGATCTCATGGCCTCGCTTTTGTCACATCGCACAGTGCAAGGAATACTCCTTTTCGAGGATTCCATTGATGATACAGACATGGACGACGCACGTGGACGTTTTCTCTCTCGATTTCCGGAATTGAAAGTCGTTCGAATACTGAGGATAAAAAATACTGAAGCTATAAATAATCGTCCGTGGGACGTGGATATTTATAATCCGACCTCATTTAATGTTCCTGTATATGCTTTCTTAAAAGCCCTTCATTTTGAGGTAGTGTCATATTCCTCAAAGATACCCATACCTACCATGTCTGGTGAAAAAGGAATCTTAGTCTCAAGAGAAAAGTCGGGAATAGCTCGAGCGAAGAAACGTGTAGGAGATTACCTGCTACTAGCTGGACAGCCTCTCGCAGCGCTCGCTGCCTATACGGAGTGTATGGAGGCTTGTAAAGGATTTGTCTCCGACCCCTTATTACCAGCCACGTGTTCTGAAGCGCAAGCCGCAGCTTTGAATCTATATGTTTCAGCTGTCGATTTCAATAGTTTGACAGATTTGCCTGCAGAAATTGAAGCACTCACAAAGGAGGCTCCAAAAAAATGGCAGATTACATTTGGTATGAATTTATTGCCTGGTGGGCAGAGTGAATCATTTACTGGCGATCATTCATTTTTCAGTCGTGGGGTTGGTATGCAACGTGACATCGCTGGGAATGAGGTGGAAAACAGAACCACAATTGATGTAATCAATGCGTTAACATTAAATCATCTACGAGACGCTCTACAGTTGTATGATAAACTTCAAGTTGGTCTCTCCAATCTCGGATTAGAAGCGGGCTTGAGAAGAGCTCGACTTTTGGCTAAATTCGGGGATAGATCTGGATGCCTTGACTCTATTCATAGTCTAATTGACAGAAGCCCAAATTTGATGGACCCAGAACTTTTGACCGCAGCGGCAAATATAGCTATGTCCGCTGACTTATACCGCCATTTTGCCTTGTTTCTCATTGCAGCGGCTTTAGGGCATCTAAAAGAAAGACAGGGGGGAGTCGCTGCGAAGTTAACCTGTCTAGCTGCTCCGTGGCTATTTCTTGCGCCGCTGGGGCTTAAAAACGAATTGTTTGAGGCTTATTCATCATACAAATTCGAGGACAATCTGTCGCGCATTTGTCACGCCCTGAGGAGATTTAATTCTCTAAATTCTGTTGACTGGAGCATTGAGCATCCATGTACGCGCCCCGCCACTGTTTGTCGGACGTCTGGCTTGATGAACCTCCAAGCTCGTCAGGTCGACCTTAGAATCAGCGAATCGAGAGTTCCAGCCACAGATTGGCCACGTTTACAGTTGTTTACGCTTTCTCTTCTCAGAATAGCCGCAGTGGCTATTAAAGATTTTATAACGGCAATTACGTGTGCTTGGGCGATTCTTGAGCTGCTCAATGCTTGGCTACCTGACGAGACACAAAAGTGTCTGGTTGAGTCAATGATTTTATATAGAAGGCACTTGCCCAGTCTCCTGCATCTCCCCGCCTATGTGACATGCTTGCCAGCTGGTATACGACAGAAGCACACGGTTCCAGATCATTCTTCGACATACCACAAACGATATTACACTGCATGTATTAAGGCAGCCTCTCTGAAGCCCTTCTGTATTGGTGGAATCACGAATGGAATAGCGAAACCTCTATGCTCATTGGTCAGAATTGATGTTGCTGACACTCAAAGATGCCAGGATTCCTATCAGCAAGAGTATTTGGATATCATAGGCTTTCGGCCGGATACATCATCAGACGCGGCAAATCCCGAATCCGACATTTTTCTTTACAGTCCATGGAAGAAGTCTGCCGCAAAGCAAAATTGTTCCATCATGAAACGAAAACATCTTTGGGTAGCTAATGAACTTCAGAAGATTAAAATTCTTATGCATAATTCATTGAAGATTCCTTTGATTTTAGAAAATGTAGAGCTTCTGTTTTCCGGTGCAGAGATGGAGGTGCATAAGATTCCAGCGATGGAGTTGCCAGCATCGAGTGAATCTATTTCATTTGAAATGAACGTAGTCCCATTGGAAGAAGGAACAACATTTGTCACTGGCATTCGCTATTTGCTTAGCGGTCTGATGGTTGTGCAATACCTTTTGTATGCTACTGAAAAAGTTAAAGATTTTTTTAAGGATAATGACGACGTTGAGCAATCGATTCGCAGCATTGATACAGCTTTGAGGCTCTTGAAGTAAGCATATCAATAGGTGCATTTGCTTTCTATCCCGTCAGATCAGGGGCAGCGGTCTGCGAAAGTCTTGTCATACCTACATGTCACGACTTGATCCCATTATTGCCAAACTCCCGTAAGCTTATTCTTAAGAAAGCATTATGCTATCAGCAACATTGAACACAATCAGCAATCATTCCAGCTGCTATAAATTTGCATTGCGTAGCATCCGTTCTATTGAGTTATTGGATTTGGAAATGTTAACTTTAAGCGGCATGCCATACGAAGAATTAATATCACAATGGCAGAAACAATCGACAATTATCGAAAGTCTTTTCTATTCTGGATCAGAAAAGTCTTTGATAGACGCAAGTAACAAATTGACTCGATTCATAAGAGCCACCACCACTATAATTGGTGCTCAGATATATTCTAAGGAAATATTATTACGCGATATAAAGATATTGTGTGGTAATCAGACAACTAAGTTTGTGAAATTTGAGAGCTTCAACCTTGTTAAGAATGACATACTTGTCATTTATATACAAATCAATCGAGAAGACTCTGACACTGGAGCGATAGCTTGGTAAACTTATATGTACATATTTATTACGGACTTCAGTATTCGTTACGCTCCAACTTCAAGTTCGTCATACTTTCGATATCTTTGTTCCCCTGTAGTTCATCCTGAACCTCTACATTCGACTAAGGTATCAATCGAATCTGTATCGGTGAACTGGAGAATAAATGAGAAATGGGACAGCCATGAGGCTCTGGAAAAGCTAATTAAATCGAATAATTATTCAAATTCAGCATTACAGATGATTACTGAAGCTATAACGAGTCAGAGAATTTATTCAGATGGACCAATGACAACTCTATCACTACTGGTGAAGAACGAAGGCAGTCAAGTAGCTGAATGTTTTGTGACTGACTGCCAGGTTTTACAGCAGTCTTGGATTAGATGTCTGCCTAAATCTGAATCTAGGTGTGCAAAATTTCACTCTTATCCAATTACTGTAGGTGGCTTATTCCGATTTATAGGAAACACGTGCAATCCTGTAATATAAAAGGATTACTCGCGATGTTGCAATGTCGCAGCTGTATAGGGCTTTTGGAGTCGCAACAACTCAATACTTATGAACGAGATTATCTTAATACAAATTTTGAAATTGAGTTGAGTGAATCTGAGGTAATTGAGGTATTCTTTCAGAAGTATATGACTCAGATTCAGCTTGAATGCAAAATAAAAACATCGTCAACTACGGAAAAGAATCAGAATTTCTACACTGTAAGCAGTGATAAAATAAGTTTCGCCATAAGCAATCGTGTTCATTTGTTAGGTCGATGTAGGTTCTTCCGTTGAGCTTGAAATAAAATCATCTTCTAAAGTGCCACTAAAACACAAAATAATCATCAGCTTCTATTATGCACCATTTGAAGATCGCATCGCGCCTATTTGTTGGTCGCCATCACTTGAAAGTTCATGGCAATACACATGCACAGCAGAGCCTTTCCGAGTTACCTTTATCCCAATTAGACCCGTAATTTGCCAAATTTTTACCTTTGCCATATGTTTTGAGTCCTTGCGTATTATTTGTCATCAAATCCCCATGAATCTACGTGCAGTCATTGGCGAAATTTAGCATTAGCAATGCTAATAATATCTCCACCAGTGTTTTGGAAAATCTCCTGGGTATACTATCTCGCCGTCGCTTTCAAAATCTCTGATCTCTACCATATAGCTTGACTGATTCGGTAGATTCAAGTGGCGGCGAAACGATTCGCGTCCTCTATATATACAATTGAGCCTTAAATTATCGTCGTTCGGGAGATTCGGGTCTCTTATAGTATCATTTACTGGTATATGCATTGTCATAAGTTCCCATTTTTTTCGACATAAGTACGCTGCAAACAAGCTTTTTAGCAAAAGTCATGAAGAACAGACCTATGAAAACCAGAGGAATAGCAAACGCGAGACGCATTTTCAACTGGGCGCCATGTTCACTTCTATCAGGAAGAACAGTGCGTTTCGTTGACGCTTGCTTTCGGAAAAAGTTATCCAGATGAAATCGGGGTCCCGATAGTTTCATAGATCAGAAGGCATTTCTTACTTCTGCCCAGTAGTGAAGTATAAGAATGGATTTTATGTGATGTTAATGTGCGTCTTGATATCATTGATACACAAGTGCAAACCAGATCTCAAACATGCAATAATTGAGTAAACAGTGTGCGCATCAATTTTTAAAATCATAATACGCAACAGTAACACATACAAAGTTTAGTTTATGTGTTTTTTTTTTTGAGCTCGGAGTAGAATCGATCATTTTATTCAGTATAAGTAGAGTATGTTGATACATTTAGCAAGAAACTGCTCTATAAATTACCCTCCGCGAGAATTTCTTTTAAGACACCATGCCTCTGTACGTCCGCGTTTCTTCAATTCTATAGTTCCCGCACTGCACACACCGCGGCTTGAAGAACGATACGATCTTGAGAGCTTCCGTCGGACCTTTGATCGTATAGCAATCCCTGA
Source organism: Ichneumoninae sp. B BG-2022a (assembly GCA_030522725.1). Classification (NCBI taxonomy): domain Eukaryota; kingdom Metazoa; phylum Arthropoda; class Insecta; order Hymenoptera; family Ichneumonidae; species Ichneumoninae sp. B BG-2022a. The sequence goes on from JAPYZD010000003.1 coordinate 25,772, forward strand.
CAGCCTCGAGCGAGTTGTAAATCAGCATGTTACAATACGTATGTCAGGAGCTGAGGCTATTTATCGCATGCTTGCCAATCGTGGCGTCGAGAACGTTTTTGGATACTCAGGCGGCGCGGTCTTACCACTAATTGATGTTTTTCATGACTCTCACGAAATAGCTGCAGAGCGCCGGAAAATTCGGTTTTGCAATGTTGCAAATGAGCAAACAGCCGCTCACGCAGCTCAAGCAGCAGGAAGACTCACAGGACGTCCGGGAGTTGTGATTGTTACCTCAGGCCCAGGATTGACAAATTGTATCACGGCCATGCAAGACGCCTTGATGGACGGCGATCCAATGATAGTATTATCAGGACAAGTGCCCACCAATGCAATGGGTACCGACGCCTTTCAAGAATGTGCCGCAACCGCGTTAACGAGAACTTGCACAAAATGGAACTATTTGGCATTGAATCATGAGTCGTTGCCCTGGGCGATCGATACAGCATTTCGAATTGCCGTTAGCGGCAGGAAAGGGCCTGTACATATCGATCTACCTAAAAATGTCATTGCAAGTGAAGCTGATATACCTCATCCCCTCGTGTGTCGTTCAAACGAGAGAAGCGACATAATTGAAGAAATTGAACGACAAAATGCTTTACGTAACGCTCGAGAGTTTGACGAGGAGGGGCTGCTTAAAATTGTTGAAAAATTTTGCAAATGTCAACGCCCCGTGCTTATTGTTGGACATGGAGCCGTTGAAAGCTGGGAGCTCGTTCGAAGGCTGGCAATAAAGTGCGATATCCCTGTAGTTGCCACTTTACATGGGATGGGAATATTGGAGGAAAGTCACGCATTGTCATTGGGGATGCTTGGCATGCACGGAGCGGCAGCGGCAAACAAAGCAGTACAGAAGGCCGACCTTGTTGTTTCGATAGGGTCCCGATTTGATGACAGAACAACTGGAATTTTACAAGCATATGCCCCAGAAGCCGAAGCAGCTGCAAAAAAAGGTACCGGAGGAATCGTACATTTTGAGATAGAGGCAAGGCAAATCGGAAAAACGGTGAAGCCACATCATTATATAGTTGGAGATTGCCGGTATACTTTAAGTCGTTTAATTCCGCTTTTGAAGCCAACAAAACACTCTGATTGGACGAAAGAGACACAGTCCTGGAAAGAACAGTTTCCCTTTGGATGGGAATCGGATCACCCGCCTGGAAGTATTAAGACACAACAAGTAATAGATGCGTTATATCGCGCATCAGTCCGACCCCCTGTTCATGCAAAAAAAATTACAGTAACCACAGGTGTCGGCAATCATCAGATGATGACAGCGCAATTTTTTAGATGGAGTCAACCTCGTCAACTAATAACATCTGGCGGTCTTGGAACTATGGGAAGTGGTTTGCCTTTTGCTATTGGTGCACAAATTACACATCAAGATAATTTAGTACTTTTGATTGATGGTGACGGTTCTTTTAACATGAGTGCAACAGAGCTTGCAACCGTCGCAGCGTTAAATCTTCCAATAAAAATTGCAATAATGAACGACGGAGTACAGCAGATGGTTCGAGCATGGCAATATATGTTTTTCGACAAAAGGTACATTATAACTAACAACGCTAATCCTGATTATGTCAAAGTAAGCAGCTTTAAGTCCATACGCTGAATTTAAAGAGAGTTTGAGGCTATAAGTTTCTTTCTGTATGATACTGTGGAGTGCAATGTTGTTGTTATTTTTCAGTTGGCACATTCCTATGGCATTCCTGGATTATGTTGTAAAACAATGGAAGCACTAGATGAAACTTGTAATATATTGTTGAATTCCAGCGGGCCCATGCTCATTGATTTTAGGTGAGCATCTGCAATATCCTCAATGTTGTGTAAAATAGAGTTATACCGGATTTATGTCTCCCAATGGTTCAGCCAGGAAAACCATTGGATGAGATTATTTTGAGCAAAAGCCAGCTTAAACTTACACAAAAAAAAGATTTTATTCCTGGAAATACACCCGCTTGATTTTTTATTTTTTCTTTTCGAACATGAGGTTCAAAAACTGTCCTCTCCAGTCACAAATTTAGATGTCAAACTTGCGACATATTGTTAAACGTCGAGTTCATCTAGAGCGCAGTCAGCCAAAAGGACGTCAAAAAAAATTTGGTCTTCTTGAGAAGCATAAAGATTATGTACTACGAGCGCGTGACTATAATAGAAAAAAGAAAACACTTCGTGAGTCCAGAAAAAGAAACCTTTTTTTGATCAGAAATTTTGCGAGAAAAAGCTCGATTAAAAAATCCAGATGAATTTCATTTCAAAATGATAAAATCTCGAGTCAACGAAAACGGTCGTTATGAAAAATTACCTGTTGTTAGTTCTAAAGAGAATTCTCTGAAAGAAAATCTTGCAAACCGGCGTTTGATTGAAATGAAGAGGAGCTCAGATCAGAAGGTATAAGCCATTCTTATTGATCAAAAACTTATAAATTAATCCATTTTTCATCATAGGCATCCGAAAAATCTCGCGAATGTCTACATTCAATCGGTGTAAACTCTGAAACTAGGTCACATATCATATTTAAAGATGAAGCGAGCGAAACTGATGACTCTGATGTAGATCTTGCTCCACCTAGCTCTCTCTTGCAGACTTATGCTCATGAAAAGGTGATACAATACTAGAAATGATGTCAGATTAAACATTTACGGATCTTAGAAAAAAGTAATTAACTCCGCTTGACATCTCAGGCTGCTAGAAAATCAGCCATCGATAATGCTTTGAGCGTCACAGAGTCTTTAGTAGAAGAATATGAAAATGTGGCCGACAGAAATACAAGAAAGTCACATCTCAACAAAGTTCTCGATACTTTAGAGACGCAAAAGTATCTGATGGAGGTTAGTATCAAATATCACAACAATTGCAATATAACTTGCAGGCCGAGAAACGTGACACATCATCAGTCATCGAAAGAGATAACGGGACGAAGATATATAAGTTCCGAGCTAAGCGAAAGAAGTGACATATATTAGCTCAAATTATTCTTATAATACATAGCTCCAGAAATCTTTAGTTCTCTAATTTCTCTTCTAGACTTTTCTTCTTTCCATCGGAGAAATTTGCCACGTAATGTTCGTAACTTGAATTGCAAATGATTATGCGGAATGAGTATCATAAAAATCAACCACAGAAATTTGCATTCGCCATTAAAAACTTTGTTTCTCAATGCGGCGCCATCTTTCTTTTGTCCTGAAGTGTTTCAAATTGTCGGACTTCGCGCAAAAGCGCTTGCAAACCATGCGCTTCTATCTCGCGCATAGGCTTGAATATATCAGATGAAGCACGAAAATGAACTGTCTCTAGTAATGGTGCTGGCGGTACAGCACCGACAATGTGTAACACCGCATTATCTGTTGAAAAATTGTTATCAGGGGGTTGGGCAAAATCTCGTGTTACATCATATACTCTAGAAAATTCCAGGGGGGGCTTTAGCCGATATTGGAGATCTGTCAGGGCGCTTTGTTCGTCTAAATATTTGATTGTTCGGTAAGCTGTTTCGGTGTCGATCTCACGCAAATCCAAATGTCCTGTAGCCACAAATGGCTGTAGAAGTCGAGATAGTTTCCGAACCCAATCATCCCTGTCAGTTTCGGTACTATGCAGTAAATAGCTCAATTGAGTAGAACATGTTCTCAGGAGTGCTGGTGACAGGTAGAGAAATGATGTTAGAATACGGACTTTTAATGGAGTTGAACAACGATGAATCCGCGGCTTAATGTAATCGATGAGCTCAGGCGTCAATTGCTTTGCTGCGCGATGGCTGCTCCATGAACAGGAAAGCACGCGAAGATAACTGACATACTTTTCGCTGAGAGAATGAAATTGCTCCTTTTGTATCTTGTTATTCATTCTTACTCACATATAAATTTTGTATTTAGATGTATATATCTACATTTCAAGCAACTTTTTTATTATTCATTTTCCAGAAAAATCACTGCCGTCTGTTTTTTTATCTTGTCATCAAAAAGCGTGTAATTATGCTTTTGCAATCCTAATAAGTTCGGCATGCAATAATCATAACTTGTTCAGTGGACCAGGAAAGCAGTGCGGCAAGCTATGGATTTCCGTTTTTTGTGTATTTGAAAGATTTAATTGCTCAATTATGGGCAGATTGCTTGTGGGGGAAGCCTCCATGAGCGGATCATGACATTTAGGAGACAGGATTTCTCTTCGTCATCTTGTAATGAAACTTCTATACGATTTAGAACAGACTGATTCCGAGCCGATTTCGATCACAAATGTGCCCTACAATCCATGTTCATTTAACTCTCCCAAACCGTCAACTACCAGTAATTCTTACATGTACTCAGCTCCTTCCGCTAGCTCCCCATTGAATACGACAATAAATGAGCTTCAAGTGCCGTCATCGCTACGAAATGATCTTCACGACCATGAGGTTCAAAGAAACACTTCTTTCTTTTTTGATTTGTATTCAAACAAAGAGCAGATGAAGCACGTACGTGATGAGTACAATTTTCAAACACTTCGACCGATGGAAATTTCTCGACTTTTTTCAAATATTTCTGAACAATCGCTACCGAATGCCGTGATGAATCTAGCAAATATCAGTCATTCTTCTGGCGGACTCCTTGAAACCTCAACCCAGGATCGTGTGCTTGCGAGGTCTACGCAGATGGTTGATCCGCAATGTTTATATCAGGGCTACATGATGAGAACGGCTTCTGAGTCTCATGTTGCTCCACCGCAAATGAGGCGAAGTCCCAGCACCAGTTATTTACCGGTGAACACTTACGCGTCGGAAAGTCTTCCTCAGTCAACGGAACTCAGTCCTGATACATCTCAATTGAATAGCTCTACTGCTGCGCGATCTCGACGTCTAACACGACCAGTGCCCCAAACTAATACAGTCATTGGAGTCTTATTGCAGCGCTTATACCTTATGCGTAAAGCCCCGGCAGAGGATTCAAGCGAGCCAAAGTTGCAGCGAAAGGGCGACGCAATTGCTTTTGCTATCGATCAAATGACTATGACAGAATTGTTACACCTATTAAGAAACCTCATGTGGCTACAAACATCGACTTCTGATGAGACAAAGGCAACCTGGGATGCCCCGATTCCTGAAGTTAATGTTGAAGCATCAGGAGATCTTTCAAGCCTTTCAAAGCTCCTCGCATCAAAGGACCTGGCTGAGATAACAGAGGCACTGAAAACTGTTTCAGGTATAAGAGATGAAGAGTTTCTGCAATCGATTGCGCGATGGTGTCAGGATCAAAGCTACACACGAGACCCTCAGGCTAGTGGGGGAAATGCAGCATCTCCAAATGATTCTTTTCGCCGGAACGCATGCTCCAATACCGATTCATTTCAGGCCCCCTTCGAATCGCTGAGACATTCACGAATCCAACAGACTACTTCACCACTTAATAATCCTCGTGACGGCGTCCGCCCCGCTTCCTATTCCTTTGGTTCTTCGATGCCTGAATTCAACTCAATCAAGGAGTTGCTGAGATCGCTAGTCTCCAAGGTTCAGCTTCTACATTCCGCTGTCCTGGCACAAGCGGAAATTCAAACTCAAACCTTAGCAGCCATAGTAGAGAATAAGTCTCGTTGTTGTCATGTGCCCAGGTCAGCCTCAAATATTATCGATCAAGATATTCAAGCATGCGGAAATAGTGCTAGACGAAAACGTCAGCGCCTGCACTCCTCAGATGGGGCACACATTAGCAATACATTGAATGTTGAGGAAACAAAAACTCTCTTGAAAGATGATGCCACTTCTGAGTCAAAGCAGAATACACATTTACTGACTGATGTGCCTAAAGCTGTAGTGACCGAGCGCGTAACTTCACTCGGAACAAGTTCGGCCCACCCCTCACCATTGGCAGAGGCCACAAATCAACAGTCAACACCTGCTGACCTTCCATCCTCCGTTGAAGATGAGAGTCTATCAAGATGCATGTCCCAAATTGAGGCTTTGGCTTTTGCAACTCCTCACTGGGCACTAAACCAAAACTCTTTCGAGTGGCATAAGCAAAGACTGATTGAGAAAACTGATAAGATCTCGGATGACGCCTCGAGCTCTCTAAATGGAAGAGCTCAAGAATATTTGGATCTGTTTTTATCTGATATAAGTTTCGCAGAATCGTCTACATCTGATACATCGCCAAACGTGTGTTTCAACAATCTCATTTCTAAGGAAGCAATCGCTTTTCTTTCGCCATACGATAGCGATGGGACGCTTAAAGATGCTTGGGATATTACATCTTATGGCTTATGCGGTTTTTCGCACAGAGGCCATGAATGTGGAGATGCCGCTGAGCAGCGGAATAGTTGCCCGAGCACGAAGGAACAGACAAGCAATTCACTTGAGCAAGCAACATTGCGCTTACGACAAGCAGCTGAGTTGATACCGCTTTGGACCGCACGGCTTGATAATCTTAGAGCAAAACACGACTCGCATTTCATTCCGATTATTGCCCTCCCTACTTTTTTACAGTCTTCCACATTTTTTCAGTTTATGCTGAATTATGTACCAATTGCCAGAGGTCACCTGAAGACCGGCCTTCAGCGAGTTTTAAGTGACTTTGAACGATCGCAAGTCCCTCTGGAAAAATCTGAGGAGGAGCTAGTTCCCGTTGCTTCAGCAGACTGGATGATGAAGCCACCCGAAAGCTCTAGTACCTTTACGAAGTTAAGCCCGCTCAATTCTAGACGACAACCCGCCATCATGTATCTGTCTCCGACTTCAGTGCCATCGCTTGTTTATGAAAGCAAGGGAAATGGCGGCACTGATTGCCAATCCAGGCAAGATCGCCAGATTAAGGTTGAGTTTAATGATTCTTATTTACATAGCAATCACGGGTTCGTAAGTCCGGTAGTTGGAAGCGAGCCCTTGTCTCATATACCCACTGAAAATTTACCCCACCCCAGTCCGCAACAAACCAGCAGCAGCAGCACACAGTTGGAGGGATTCAGTCAGGAATCTTCTTCTTATAGTAATGCAACATTAGTTTCTGCAGACGATGAGCTTACGCAGTCCACAAATTTCGACCAGGCACTTGATAACATTCATGTGCAAAAAAGTTCTTCGTCGCAACACGTATCCGAATTTTCATCCGGCTTTGATATGAGCCAGACAAACAGTAATGTCCAAAATGCACGCCAGCATAGCGGTACAGGTTTGAATCCTTCGTCTCAAAAGTGCAACAACGAGGATCATTCGGGTCAAAATAGTCCTTGTTCTGGAAGAAAGATGATGGTTATGGTTTACACTCCGAAACCCGCGGCCGCTTCAGGCTCCTTCTTATCAAGAGACGAAGAAGAGGAATCGTCGAACAATGCAGAAGATGAAACCTGGGTACAATCAAATACTGAGATCTCGAAAGAATCTCAACAAGTAGCTCCGAATTCTCGACAGCAAAGTGCATTGATGGCTGCTATTGCTGAACTTACTTTAGCCAAAACTCTTGCCATAACTAAAACATCTACGTCACTTGAGTCACCCCAAGATGGTTGTAGGACTCCTACAACAGAGAGCAATTTCAATTCATCGAGTAGCATAGCGGTCCCAAGTACCTCTGCAACGCCTCAGCCAAATAAATTTAATTGCGAATCTGCCGATACGCCAGATGCTCCCACTACAAGATCAGGCAGGAGTGGAAGGAGCGGAGTTCAAGGCGTCGTTTGGAACTGTGAAGAGAACGCTTGGGTAGCTTTCTGGCAAGATCCCACAACAAGTCAGCAACAGGTGCGTACGTTTCCTGTTTCACAATTTGGGGCGGACGGCGCCAGAAAGCTTGCGATGAAGTGTAGACGCGAGGCGGACAAACAATTGACAGCCGCGGTCAGATTGAATCTTGTAGCAGGAACTGCTGTAACTGGTAAAGATACGGAGCTTGGCCCTGCACCACGATCTGAGGTACCAGGAGTTTATTGGTATCGAAACCGCAACGGCTGGGTAGCACAATGGTTTGAAAATGGCAAGAATAAGCACAAGTTTTTTGCAGCAAGCGTATTTGGCGTAGAAGGTGCCAAACAAAAAGCTATTGCTTACAGATTATTGAAGCTCGAAGAAAAAAGATTGAAAGGGTGGTAGACATTTCAGCTCGTTCTAAAATTTTATCGAAAATGAATAGATAATTCTAGAAAGATTAATTGAGTGTTTTTTACCGAATGCCATTCCGTGTTAATTACTGAAGCATCATACTACGCTATTTTGTTATTTGACTTCGCCAGATGCGCAACTATATGGGCCAAGGATTCTGAATCGTTTAAGGAGAGTAGCAATCGTAATTGTCATCAATCATGATGAAGAATGTTCATTCTCATTAATTTTTCTAGATCATAAGCGAGACACATTCTCTTACACGATGTATGGACACATTATAAGAAGTTGACTGTTGGAGCAACAGTGGACTGTTGAAATCAGAATCTCATGAAATATGTGTATTGTTATATCGTTATGATGTGATTCTCTTGAGACACTAAATTTTTGCTGTGTCAGTGATTACGGCTTTCTAGATTAAGAAACTCCGGGCGCAAGCCAAAAATGCGAACGCATTTTCGTACTCCTAGTATCAAGAGTAAAAAAAGCCATTATGTGAGCATGTGTGTTTCGCCAAAACGACTAATCACTGTAATCAGGTAGCAACTCGGAAGCCGTAGTTGAAGCGTTTGAAAATCTTCTCCGTGCAACAATCAATTCTTTCAAGGCTGATAAGCTTGATCTGTTGACTTTATTGGAGTCTACAAACATCCGTGACTCTGCTTGATTTGATGCAACATTGGGTTTGTTGTCTATTTTCGTGTCTTCTTGGCGATTTTCGAATGAATTTCTTTCATTGCTTTTTTTCGTGCCACTATCCTCATTTGTCGTTGCGAGTAGCATGCCACTATATTCATTCGTTCTTAAGGTTCGCGTGCCGTTAGGTGCATTCGTCGCTACGGGTTTCGTGCCACTATGATCAAATATTGTCACGGGTCGCATGCCACTATGTTCATTCACCCTAATTGATTGCGTTTCATTATTCTCAATCGCTGTGACGGGATGCCTGTGTGGATAGAGATCGATTTCTCTCAATATATCTTGTAAGCATTCCGCAATTTCAAATAAGCCCCGCTGTTCGCATTCTCGCACTACTAAATCCACATTCGCCATCAGCTCAATCAGTCGACTGCATTGAGCTGTAACATCGTGAAATTCACGTGTCAATTCCCAGCACAAGCGACGCAAGGAGCGAGCTATGCGTAACTTAGTCCACTGCCTGTCGCTCACCAGAGTATTCCTTTCTTCAACCTTACTAATTACCGAGCAAACGTTTTTTTCACTGGCGGTTATGCAGTAGAGCGCTCTGAGTAACCAATATTCTGAGCAGTTGCCTCCCATATGCGGCATATCTTTTTCAGAAGATTTATTATAAAAGTTCTCTAGCTTAGTTGCAATTTCAGCTCGAATTACATTGCAGTTCGCTTGCCGACGAGCTATGCGGCGTTCCAGTAACATTCTCTGTCTAGAATCTGCCAAATATCTGGGAGATATCGAATCTATTGGAAGATCGGAGTTATAAATATACCAGTCGTCAGGCTGAGCGATAATGGGTTGATTATATGTTCCGTAGACATTCATATATGCTTCGTCGTGTAATCTCTCAATCTGCAAAATCTGCTCTCTTTTACGCTCAAGGCTTCTGCTCGCACGCATTTCTCGCTCTTGTAGAACAGTGAGAGGCGGCAGCTCTTGCGATTTTGCATCTTTTTCCGATCCTGATGGTTGCGCTTGGCTTTGAGCGCCCGTAAGCCGGAATGAAACTCGTGGTCTCCCTGATAGGGTGGACGGAGAAGAATTTGATGTTGGAAGATAATTTGATTGCATTTTTAGAAAAATAAATTCTACATGACAGTCTGATTCCGTAAAATTTAATGAACGCATGCAGTTTGCATGATTTCAAAATCGATTCCAGTAGAACCTATTCATTACGGTTGGCAGCAGAGAGAAGTTTGGCGTCATCCGGACAGACACGATGAGGATATTGAAGAGCTTACAATTCACTCACCTTTTGCGCCGGCTAGAACTGTAGACACAGATTTAGTTAGTTTTCTTATCGTAGGGGACCAGAATGCAGGAAAGTCTACACTCTTACACATCTTGTGTAGTTGCGGAAATGTCATGGCTTCTGTTTGTGCCTCAGCCGATAGAAGGCAAATACAACTCCTGCAACTGGGCTCATTTCTACCGATAATCATGTCAACCTTTGTGAATACGCGATGGCTGCAGTCAGGCTCCGTTCGTGATGTGGGACCATACATTGACACAGATATAGCTCGGTAAGAAAGGTTCGCTGACGATTTTGATATTACAGAGCAGTTATTCTACTAAATGTGCATGACTATTCATTTTTTTTGACTGAATTTGAGATTGATAGCCCAGCTTCAGCTTCAGCTGCTGCCGCTTTTGTTGGGTTGCAGTTCATTGAATTAGGAGGTGACCATCTCGATAGACTTGTCGAACAAAATATACGAGAAAAGCAGCTGCAGCATAATGTTCATGATGATGAAGATGATAATGATGATGATGATGATGAAGATGATAATGATGATGATAATGATGTTGATGATGTTCATGATGATAATGATGAAGATGATAATGATGATGATAATGATGAAGATGATGATAATGACGGTGACCATCTAGTTTCCGATGTCAAGGGGGGCGCCAACGCTCAAGGTTTTCATACTTTTCTTAGGGGAGTTCTCAGGAGAACCTCGAAGTTGATTGAAGAGTCTCAAAATGTTCTCTATTTCATAAACTTGAGTTCACTATTCAAAAACGACAAGCTTCAAAATATGGCGTTGCAGAATTTGCTCTCTCGCCTTGATTTATTGAGTCAGAGAGATGAGCAAACTTTGCTTTCCTTGCATGTATTTTGCTCGCGCTTACCGGCAGATACTATGATAGACAGAAACCAATTCTTGATGTGTTTTGCAGATGTAGCAGCACGTGGTGTCTCGTGCTGGAGGACAAACCGCGGAAAAAACTCAATTTTTTCGCCGCTGAAAAAATCTCAAATACTCAGAGCGCTAAAGTCTTACTTGGATGCAGATGAGGATAATGAGATCAAGACTTGGGAGATTCGTAGAAGTATCGTGGTCTCCAATACACCATTTGTAGATGAATGGGGGCAAGAAGCTCTTGAAAGCCTGCAAATGGGGATTCGTGTGGCTCAATCCAACATGTTTTTTCTGGCAGTCAAGGTTAAGCTCAATATACATTGACAAGTGAAATCCTCAGACATTCCTTATACTTCTTATACCGCCAAGCGGAATATTTGATCTGGCCTCAATTGATGTTTTTAGAAACTATGAAGATGCCTGTCCCGGTGAGCTGTGTGTAGTGGCGTTTCAACCTGGTTGTGCTTTTCGACATCTAATCGAGATAGCAACTTCTATAGATATAATGTTCCTGGACTTCAATGAAATTCTCCGCTAGATTACGGAATATCCGTGTATGGAGTTATCTCAACCCTTGCTCGCGTATTAAAGGCAGATGCAAAGCGATCCAATAGTCAAGCTCATGACAGCTCCGTAGCGCTAGAAACATTCTTACATGTACTCAAATCAAATTGTTGTATGAATAATGAGTTAGATCGTGACAGCAATCTTGACTCACAAACATTATATGGTGCAGAAGAAGCAATGTCGATCAGTAGAACTCCTGCTTTTGGATGGTGGACATCAACTCATTACAGAAACTGCCTTCTGCAAATGGACGAAAATGATGGATTTTTTGCTGAAATTGGTATTCCTCTGCCAAGCCTCCTTAGTTCATGGGATACAGTACGACACGGACTGCTTCAATCAGGAATGGTCTGGCCGGCAGTTGGTGTCAATTTGCCACCACTTGTACTCAGTTTTAGAAAGCAAAACTCAATAGTGACACGAATGAGGCCTTCACCTTTTGCTGAAGCGAAAGTATCTCGAGATTCGATTAAAGCGGGTAAACTTCCGACAATTCCTGTGGTACTGTCAGCCTGGTTTCACACACTGACATCATGCTTTATACACAATGCGCCGCTCCCAGCACACTTTTGGACATCTGACGTGCCAAAGGCCTGGCGTGCAGCGACACATTCAAGCATGTGTCAGTGTAGGCTATGTGAAGAAAGTCTTGATGTTGGGAATGTAAAGCTTTCTGATTCATTAGAACACCAACCATTAGAATTTCTGACTGAAGCGCTCGATCAGTTGCTTGAAGTTTCTCAATATAGTGTAGATTTAACATATGCGGCTTCAGAATTATTCAATGCTGCTGCAGATCTCATCCTTCTGGTACGTTTAGCGAACTTAGTTTAATGAAGACGGAAAAGCTTATGATTGTATCTGAGGGAAATTTTAGGTTTGTGGATCAAACGGTTTTGAAGTTCCCTTAGAACTGAATATCAACTCTGATAAGATCAGCAGTATAGTGGTTCAACCGCCTAATACTCGTCTGAACCCTATTAAAATGTGTATTGAGATGATCCTCAATTTTAAAGCTAGCGTTAATCTTTCACCCTTTAATAAAGCCATATCATCCAATCGTCAGAACGAAACTGTGATCATTTTCTCAGCCGCCCAGAGAGAGGCTTAGTGAAGCTGACCTGACAGAGCTATTAATCAACTTTGCCGCGTGGAATCACTCCCTTTTTTGCGGAAGATACTGCCTCACATACTCGTCATAAATATCGATGAACTCGTATAATTATTGCTCAGCATCACTCAGAATACTCCAAAATCATCAGCACTTATTACCGAAGTCTAGGTGTTGCGACCAATTTAAATAATAGAATCGGAAGTTTCGCACTTAATATATGACAAAATTTGTATTTAGAGCTTAATGGTGAGCACGCAACTCAAATTTGGTTCTTTGATTCGAGAATCAGACAATTGGGCAAGAAATTTGATAATACAGAACTTCAACGTCCATTCTGATCATGCGAATGCACTAATTTTTGTTAAAATCAAACTTTCCCGTTAATGCTAATATAATCTCTCAACTGCACATTCAATAATAAACGACTCTAATGTCAAGCTCACATTCAAAATTGTTGATATAAATACTGCGGTTTTGTATGAGAATCACTACTCCACGAATGCTGCGAAATGTAATTCGTGAGACGGCAAGAAAGTCTGATTATTCGAGAAAGTGAATGCTCTTTTTTTCGTCTGCTTTCATGTGTGATCTGCAATGTTCTAGTTTCACAACATCAACAATTGTATAATTCTCAATGATCGTTGAAAACAATTAGACTATTGCTGCGGCGTTCATTTTGATTACGCACCCTTTATATCACCGCGTATCTGCGGGTTAGGAAACATCAAAAGCAGTAAGTCATGGATTCCTAACAGCGCACATGGACGGCTTTTCACAAAACTGCTCAGATAAATAATTATTTCTATATGTAAATTTACAGTGACTGCATATACATGAAACGCATTTTCCTCTCGTTACAATGTTAAGTGATAACACTATAAGCAAATAATTGTCTAGCAGTGCTTGATAGTATCAAAAGAGAATCACAACAAAGAGATGTAGTATCCGTGCATCCCTTATCGACATGATTAGGAGTCTGGCCTCAGCTACACCAATAATGTACAACGGTGTCTTAAAACATACCAGGTCAGGATATGACAAAATTTATTGAAAATCTTAATCACTGTTGACATAATTGTTCTAGTAAAGATTCTATGCGTACAAAACTATAATTGATTTAAATGCTGTAAGGAAATCCTTTTTTGTCATCAATTAAGACAAATAAAATTGTTTAAGTTCCGATGCACTTCCTGGAATTAAGAACACCAGATTTGCAGGTTCATGTTGCTCAATCACAGAAAAGTCAGACACACCCTTTTTAAACTAAGACGTTCTGAATTGACTCTTCGACCATCCAAGCCAACCTAATGATCTTAAAACTTCCGGCGTTATACGCAATGCCAACAAATAAACTAATTTAAATTCAAAATTACTGTCTTACTTGAGAAGAAACGTACTTTCTTTACAAATTCATCTGCCAGAATTTCTTGAGGCTTTTTCTCTGAAAAATATGAAAAGCTTGAAAAATGCATCACAAGAGTCTAAGTCGACTTACTGCTCAACCCTTGATTGAAGAACATTATTGAAAAATCTACTGTGACTGAAAAGTAAGAAGCCAAAAGTTTTGAAAAGTAGTGTTTCAGCTTAAATTTCCATTTTAGTCACAAAATACACCAGGACTGTATAGACTTCTGACTTGCAGTATAATCTTACACAGTTTTTATTTTTGTGAGCAAAGTATCCTCGATGCGCCTTATGAGCAATCCAAAAGTTAGCTGCGCATAATGTGTAAAGCGCATCCTTTTGGATTACTGAGACCATTGAATAATCAAATATCTTTTTCCACAATTATGTGATTGGGCTAATCGCGAGAAGGCAGGACTTTTTTGTCATCTGATTCAACTTTGTTCTTTCACGGGCTCAGCCAAAAACATCTGAAAAACATTTACGGCAGCCGCTTGATAAGTTAAATTGTCAGAGGTAAAGCATTAGATATTTTTAGGAGAAAAGTGAGAGAATAATAATCTCTCTTCATGAATAAGTTACTATTGCCATTCGCGTGACTCAAAGAGCCGCTTGTATAATTGAGCACTAGTCAATACAGTTAGGTAGAGAAGGAGCCATTCTGGTAAATTTTTTGCATTTATGGTGCAGAGCAACTTTACAAGGTAATTTTCATTTTCTAGTCAAATTTTCTGTAGAATTTTAATAGTCTCTCTTGCTGATGTAACAACCATTATTACAATCAATATAGAAAGTAATAATAACTATACTATTGTTACGGAAAATGTAACACATCATCAAAAAATCAACGCCCTCGTTGAATGATAGCAAATTTTCAAGACGGAACGGAAGTGAGTCATGAAGATGCGAGGGCTCTTGAACGTCAACGGAACCGCTCTTCTTCAATTATAGAATCATCTTTTAGGTACTCGATAGAGTTTTAAGAGATTGCTTTCAATCTGTGAGAATTACCTCTCACCATTGCGATGCTTACTTTGTATAAGTCGTGGCTGAAGCGAAATTATGTATACTTCTATCATGCCTATCATATGAATGGCAGATTAGCGTATGGTTACCAGCCCTGTAAATTATTCAATTTTACGACTCTATGATTCTTTTGCTGTTACATATTAAGCATCAGTCATATACTTGCCGAAAATCCATTTAATATTGAAGCACGAGTCATATAAGTTCCGAAAGTCTTAATCCATTAAAGAAATTTGCCCTTCAGACCTTGCACAAACCTGTGCGCCATTCCTTTGAAAAATATTGTCAACATGCGGTGACGCCCACGTCCGCTTGTGTACAATGTTGCGAATTTCATTAAAAAAAACGCGCCAAATTGTTTTTGAGCTCCGGATCTTTGCGGTCGACAACACTCTAACTTGAAAGTACTAGCCACGCTGTAGCCTTTAATTTGCTTGTAAAATGCTATCAATAGCCTGAATATTTTTGAACTGAATTCTGATCATAACAAAAATTGTGTTCTCGCTTGATGAGTAAATTCTCTCGTCTTTGCACAGAATAGTGCATCAAAATTAAAAATTGTCTCATCGTGAAGGTGCGACATTGTTGCTTGAGTATACTACCACTTAAAAGTACATAGTAATGAGGTAACTCAGCTCGCACACATACCACTAAACTTTCACTGAGCCTTAAAGTCCATTGAGTAGTAAGAGAAAAAATCATTACACAATTAAGAAAGTATTAATCGTCTAGAAGAGAGGGAAGGTGTTTTATTTGTTTATTTTTTTTCTCCTCTTCAGAATCTGATAGACCTCTGGGCGATTCGTTAGTTATTCGAATTATGTTAGACTCTTGATATAGAGAATCCCGCGATAAGTCAGGATTTCGGTGGAACTGCGTAAGCCTGAGCAGACCTGTTGGGTTATTTATTGTGGCTGGCTGTTTGTGTATAAGCCGGGGTCGCTGACGGATAAACAATTCAGCGGACTGAGGTGCACTTGGGGTTAGGACTGGCTCGTGAAGCGAAACGTCGACGGCTGCTTCTGGTTCGTTGATACTGCCAGATGATCGTAGAACATCAGAATTGCTTGTTAATAAATCGGCTATTGGAGAACTTTTTGCAGTGGGAAATTCAGATGGAATTGAGCGTATCATATTTGGGGGATTGAGTAATATGGTCACATTGAAAATGGCGTATACAGGCTTATGATCAGAAGAGTTCAAAGCAGCGACCCGATCATATGCAATACATCGCAACCAGTTGCGTGTCATTGCACAGTGAGAAAACTCGCCATTATATAGAATTCTGTCACACCTGCAGAAGTGTATAACATTCATTCATGAAGCTTGCTGAGTGAAGTAAGTTATCGGAGTAGAAGAATTGAAAAGCAAAGAATGCTTCTGCTTACCAGCCAGGTATTCGACCTTTATCGAACAAATTTGAGCCGCGACAGAATTTATAAGTAGGCTGAAAAGCAACAGGTGCTTCTTGAAGGTCCCTGAAGGGTGGAACTGCTAGATTCTTGCATGTCACAAATTGATCACGTCTGAATTAGAGCATTTTATCAAATTTGATCTTTACAGAAAAAGCTCGTGCCATTGACCTGTTGCAATCCATTCTTCCGCTTGTCTAGGATCAACATCGCAGCGAAAATTGAAATCTCCACCCAGAAGAACGCAATCGTGGTGTCGTGTCAAATATACTGGTCTTGTCTGCGAACAAGGAGCTGAGCGTTACGAAACCTGCCGCCTAAGCCTAACTAAGGCATTCTTGTGATAGACCCCTACTTGGAATGCCGTATCCAATATTGTTTGTAGCTGTGCACGCCTTTGATGTGATTTTTCGAGTCCTGTGTAACTGATACATTTTCAAATACGTTTATCACCGTGACTAAAGTGCACGTTCGCAAAGCAGAAAGATGTTGCTCCTACAGCAAACCGCACAAGTACAGCGCCCTATAGACACAAGCTTAAACTTCACCGCATCATTACCTTATTCCCCATCTGTCCTCGAAACCCAAGCTTGACCTCTGCCATATGAACTTGAGATATGAGGTCTCGAAGGCTTGTGCGTACAAATACTAGAAGGTAAAGTCCCACTAAACTGTGAGCTTGCAACTTCAGAGGACTTAACACAACTAAGTATTACATTACCAAATGAAATGAAGAGCCCAGAATGTGCTTGATGTGCAATCCGAGAGCCCACTCCTTCTCACGATCATTTTGAGACAAAAGGATTCTCATGCCCGTCAATTCCACCTAGTCTCTGGTTCAGAATATGCGAGCTCACCAGCTCTTGAATTGCGATAACGTATATATCAGCCGAAGGTAACTCTGAGTCATCTGGTAGCAACCATTTTTCAAGGCTGTCAATAATGCGCCTTCCACCGACATTCCAGCTGCCAAACCAGATACGCAGGGATGCTGCTGATTGTGCAGCGTTCCGCGCTTCCATTATACCCACTGACGGTGCCTGCAACCAATTTTACGAAATTGTTATTCGAACAAAGACTATGGTCACTGAGATTTTATTGTAGAGTAACATTTTCGACATTACAAAAAGGTACGATATTATCGAGTCTAACCTGAGATTGAATGCTCGGCTTATTTGCTGGCAATGTATCAATCTGAAAGACATAAAGCGGCATTCTAATCTACAAACAATTCTCATTGCCAACACGACATCGATTCAAAAACCGTATATTTGATAAAAATGGAGACATAGAGGCCTTACAAGAGCACTTTCTTTGGGCTTATTTGCGAAATTGTCCTTCGAATTGATGACATATGGCAGCGAAAGTCGATCATGCTGATTCAATATGAGCTCTATGGCGTCTTGCCGGGATCTATCTTCGAACGTGTTTTGGTAAAATCTGCAATGGGATTGAGTTGACATAAGTAAAAATCGGTATAAATCTAAATATGCTGACCCAAAAATCAGCTATAGAATTCTAGGCAAAGGAGTATATCTCACCTCCCTAATGAAGTAACAACATGCCCAACATTGGTTGACAATGAAGATTTTCCTTGTCGTATCAAATTTGACAAAACTGAAGGGGTTCCTGTGTACGCTCTACTAATGTTATCCCCCTAATTCAGACACTCAAGCGGTCAGTTGTCGTACGTGCTCGACCCACAAGATATTCAAGACATCTTTTAAAGTATTAGGACAATAAACTCCACCGTCATCGAAATTAACTGCGAATTAGTGACCCGTGTGCTCTCTTACTACATCCTTCAACATTCGTGGCATCACTTGGTGCGAGGTCGTTACGATACGTGTAAGTAGCTGATCCATCGACATCTCCGAAAACCTTCACCTTGATGGACTTTCTTGAGCTCGTGCCTTCACCTGATGACACCACAGGTGCTCCTAAAAAGTCGATGAGTTTTGACCTTGCTGGTCTTGAGACACCGTTTCCTGCTACATCCTGTTTCAATAGAGTATTTGCTGAATGTGACGGGACTGTTTCATCGAAGTTCATCATATCTGGAAATTGAGGTTGCGTTAATTGAGCCTGAGAAGGAGCGTTCTCCTCCGTCGTCATATTTCGCTTTCTTGATACGCTCTGTTCTCGTGTCTCTGGAAAGGATATGACTTAAATGCTCAACCAACCATTGGCGATGATTCTGAACGAAGGTGTCAAAAATGTCTTCTGACCCATTTCAATAAGATAATTTGATAGCCACGTCCAAGCTATGCACCACTGCATTGCATTGGTGCGGTCTAAACAGTCCAAGCAGTTTGTTCTCACGACACCTGACTGAAATTGAGCGGAACTGCCACCTGTAAGTCCATGATTGACTTTATCGCAATAATGTCCCTTGCTGGCTACCCATGGACTTAACTTCTTCGTGAAGTCTTGGAGAGCAGTCTCAAATCCCATGGTTTTAGTCTGAAGACACATGTGACACGTGAGTCGCTCACGTGTTGGTGAAAATCCCAGTGTATATATTTTACTGAAGAGCCTTCCTGAGAAACCAATTCAAGACTCGAACCTATTTCTTCTTCATCTTCTTCTACTTCATCTGCATGTAACTCTGAGATTCCGCGTAGAGAAGGCAATGGTATCATGTGCGTATGTACTTGACATTGACGTTCGAGCATAGCTCGTAACGCTAGTGAGAGCTTCTGCTCTCCACCTCGTGACTTGCTGAGCAAATCCAGGTAGCATATATCACCGTAGATTGCTGTTAATTCATTCTAAAGAGAGGTAAAATTTAAATTGGAATAATGTCAAATTTATTAGTCATTTTGAATCATCGTATTTAGAATTTGTCACCTGATGTTTGTTAAATGCCTGAACCGCAAATTCGAGCTCTCTGACTAGCTGCGGAAATGGATTGATACTTGTCAGTCCGCTAGTTTGCTCCCAAAAGAGGGGGACGGAACCTCTTATTTGTACAAAGGAGGACCAGCCACCTCCGGAAAGATTTCGGCCCTACTGACAGTTTAATCATTCGCGCGGAACTTTTTTTCAAAACTTGAGCTCACCCGGTTGACTACAGAACCTGAGATCGGATTGACTCGAAATAGTGAAACCAGCTGCTCTGACTCGTTGAAGTTAGCCACCTATATGTGATTTGCGGGGTCCTGTGAACTCACGGCTCCTTGATCATCTAAACCTCTGTGATTATAACGGGTTCCCGCTCTTCTACAGCTACGTCGCCCAATCAAAACTATATCCAATCCATGGACACCCGAAGTTAAAGTTGCGCTCGTGACTGATCCTGCAACAATTTGTATTAAACAGAGAAGTATTATACATCTTAATATGTACTGTTTTTTCTATGACCAACATTCTTAAAGGCTATCAGCTTGAATACATATCTTGTGTTTGTAATTGGCCTACCCTGCATTAAAGGAGTAAACCACCGGGAATCTATTGACCATGCGAGGAAAGGATGAAAGAGATGTAAATTCCAGGTGAAACGCTCATCGGCAACATCCATAAACCCCAAACATTCTCGCTCCCGACCTGCAGAGTCTTTGTTTGAAAGTGAAGACTGCTCAGCTTGGGTGGCGCCCGACGGCTCATCAAACCAAGAGACAGACTGGCTTGCGTTGTCAGTAGTCTCACAGTCCTCTTCCTCGTTGTTCATTGCTTTTTCTGCTGAATGTTTGGGCATATGATAATCCGGAGTTTGAAATTTGTCTAAATACCAGCAAGGCCAGCCTTGGGACACGATAGGAATATTAAGCTGTCGTTTCCTTTGAAGGGTGTTCGTGATATCAAATTCATGCGAATAATAAAATGAGGAGGCCAGTAATCTTTCTATACTCTGTTTATAAGCTGCCAGCCTGTCACCAAGCTGCGCGCAATAAGCAGCATCGCCGAAACCAATACCCTCCCACGAAGGAGTAGCTTCTCGAGTCGGATTGTCAGACCAATGATTTAGGTGTACAGCATCAGCAGAGTGACGGCGACGCTCCTGCTTGCTTTTGTAGTTTGGATATATGCTATTTTTGTTAGTAGTACTTATTCGCACTTCTCTCTTGCGTCTGTTTTTGACGTCAATAGCTTTGACTACTGCAGGGTCATAAAGAAGCTCAACTGCACCGCCGCTTCGGATATTCACGGCACGAGTCGGTTGTAGGATAAGATTTTTGAGAGAAACGCTGAAAGATATTAGCCAAGCTCGAGAGACTCGATAGATAAAAGCATCCAAAGTCGAAGTATCGGATTCAGATCTCGCGTCAACATTGAAAGACTGCAGATTAAAGCCAGCCACCGCTTCACTTTCGGCAACGACTACTAAAAATCTAGACTCAGCTATGTGTAACTGGCCGACTAGTGAGTCAATCACGAATAGTTGTTCTAAAGCTCCGAATTTTTTATAAAGCTGATGCGTCGAGTTGGCAACCTCGACGATAATGTCTGAATTACGGAAAATAATAAGCTGCGGAAGACTTGACTTCGACTTTGTAGCGGCTTTTTCCGTGAGATTTGATTTGCCCTGTCGAGAGAATGATTCTTCCCACTTTTCCGGAAAGTACCGCAAGCCTTGTTCCGCTATATTGGGTTCTAGAACGAACACATGTTTGAAGCAATAAAGTCTCCATCTTTTGCGCTCGGGGGAGCAACCTCGGGATTCATGTTTAGTTGTTTGCTGCCAAGCTGGATGGTTTGAGGCTGTCAGTGGTTCCCTTGATTCATTTAACAGCTTAGTATTAATTTTATGAGATGGTTTACACAGAACCGGCCTAGCCCATCCTTGTGAGCTTGCTTCAGTTTGAAGCGGAAAATGTGAAACATGCTTTACAAAGTGCGATAAGGGCGGCCGGCACGGCGGAGGAGGCAAATGTGGCGCGTCTATTACAGACGCGAGCCCTCCACCTGGAATAGTAGAATCTGACGGCATCACATATAGAGTAAAAAGACGAGTTGAACATTTATGGGCTTTGGGCCGAGAGATAATGATGATAAGTCATCATTATCAGGTACTTCCTAGTCTGATCCTAATGGTGAGTTATTTCAGCTTCATATCATCCAAGTTTCAAGCCTGAAAACTTTTACTGTTTTGAAAGTCTATTTTCCTGTAAAAACGTCATGATGGTTTGGCTGATCTAACAAAATTTCGAGTCCCCACATGAATAAAACTTCTAAAAACCTTGCTAAAATCTATAAGCTTTGAAAGCTAAAGAAACCTTTTTGAGTCCTTCCGTGTTTACACTTAATGATGCATTTAAAAAATCATGATACTATGATTTGATATGCTTGCTTAGCATAGCTGCTCAGCATCATGATAATGACGCCCATACTACTCGCGCCGCAGGAGAGGTGTTAGTTTGCATCCAAAGAGGAACTGAAAGACTTTTTAAATAATTCCCTGCATAGAAAAAAATGTGATCATTTTTTGTTGCCTAGGCGTTGATGGTAGTGAATGATATCTGATTTTTCTGATTTTTTACCTGCACTTCTTGTTACATCTACTTTAAATTGAACAAGCAAATCTACTAGAGAGGTTAACCAAGCCTCGGTACTTATTATAGCTGATCAGCTTTATAACTTTCATAAAAAACTTACCCAAACCGAACCCAGATCCTTCTTTTAATGAATGATCTGGTGGATGCAAAAAAATAGAGATCAGTATTAGAGCCTATGATGCCGCAGATTGATGAAACTTACGGCCAGAAGTTACAAAGCCAATCAAAATTTTTTGAGGATTACAAAGCTGTCCCAATTCATCAGTATACGGCACAAATTTTCCTTGTTTGAGAAAGCGTGTTCGGTACGACTTGTCCGGAATCGTAAATTTGCAGGATAAGTTCTTTGACATGAGACAGTTATTTCTATGTGACTGTGTAAAATCTTGAGACCGGACTCTCTCATTTCGATGCCCTACGCAAAATATGTTAATTTGAAGTTTCATTGAACTTGAATTCTACAATGAGCTTCCGAAAAATCATATTGCCCCGCTGCTGATCAATTCATCAAACTTACTTGATTGCCTCAGAACTTGAGATTGTTCTTCAGGAGACATCGCATAAAGATGACTGCGAGGAAAAGGAACTCCACCTGATCTGGCGTGAATATGCACGGAAAGAAGAGTGTTTTTACACACTTCTCCCAAAGCGGTGCGTAATAGAGTAATTTCATCCGAAGGAAGAAGACATAGAGTCGATCCAGCATTCCTCACGATAGTCGCCAATACTTGTTCGACTGAGCAAATTGCTGATGTCGGAAGCCATGCGGATCCTGGCAAGTTACGGCAGTCAATGCTGATTGTTGACAGCCCAGAAATCACTTGTGACCCTTCAGTCAAAGACCTCAGAACTATAAGAGGTTTTTTCTTAATCAGAGGATTTTCTAAAGCTTCTTTTTCTTTCGACACTAAGATCCGCCATGAAGAAAGGAAAGGATAGGGAACATTAAGCAGAGCGAAATTTACTCGTTTAGAGGGGGGCCGTCGAAAATGTCGGTGAGAATTCTCGCTGTATTATTGGCTTGATTTCATATCGAATCAATCTTACCGAGCAACTCTCAAAAGATGCTTTCTTCCCGCCTCCGTCTCAGGAAAGTCCCAGGGAAACTCAGATACTCCAGACTCCGTCAGCAATCTTCTTCTATCATAAATTCCAATTGCATGACAGCCTCTACGTGTGAGCAAACTGCGGGAGGCAGTGATTTTCAATTTCGACAATGTTCATTTCATTGTGTCGTTTCGTTTGAGTTGAATTCGACTCAGCTGACCTCCAAAAACGATTGGCGCTTTGAGAGTTGATAATTATGTCATACCCAGTATACAGAACTCCTGTACTGTAGCATCTGTTAAAAGCGGTTTCTTACTTTCTCTTAATAAGCAAGATTGTAACTTCTTCTGATGAATTTAACACCTTAGGAGGTTTGTGTCGAGGACAAGTTTGCTGAGACGTCTGTGTTTTTCGACCTTCAACTAGAAGGGGATTCCGGGTTACGTCTTCCTCGCCACCCTTGCTTGAGAGTTGCAAGTCAATCTTCTCTGCAGATTCAAACGAATTAAGTCAGAACTCGAATTTCCATCAGAAAAACATTTCGAAGCGATACTTACTCTGCACTTTTTTGAGCTTTACGAGTAAAGTCTTGATATCACGCCTTTTCCGACTTCTATGTCTGTTTCTGGAATTGAAATTATGAATCTCATTTCTCTTACGCCCTGAGACTTTCTGCGGGTTCGGCCTCAGTTTGCAATAAAAATTGCGACGCCTGCTCACCCAAATCAGTCCCTGGCCAATCCAATAAAATACGCGGGACTTCTTGAGGAGCTGTAGAGGCCCTTAATTGGTTTGGTATAGGGGGAAATGGTCCAAGAACCTCAGGAATTCGCGCACAAACAGGTATCACGGCATTGGCAGGAACGGGGGGCTAAATATTAATTGTAAGTTCAGAAGTGGCCTACGTCTTGCGAGTGCAATGATTTCAAAGCCATCCACAACGCTCTTGATGCTGACTTCTCTAGAGAACTTCCATCTCGTTCGTGCTCATGAGATTTACATCTTGGGTTGTGTGTAGGACGAACCGTTTGAATGATTTTACTTAAGGCCTTGCGCCCCGCCAACTCAAAAGTATTTATGTGCTTAAGCTAAATTAATCCAACTATGTTCCATGTTGCAAGCACTGACTTGCATGATTGACACAGGACAATCCTCGTTTAGTTGCTGGTTCTTATTTAGTAAGACGATTTTGACCTGTCGAGTAAATGAAGGATGACACCACAACCAAAAAATTTTCATGTCTTCAATTTCTTCATTCGACATTCGTAGAGCAGATGCAAACCATAGAAATTCGGCTGGTCCGATATATTCATTACAAGAGGTAAATAGTGACAAGGTGCCACGATAAGCTCCACTCAGAAAAATTTCTTTACAGATTTTGTTTGGGTAGGGAGTCAATTCTGTAAGCAGCTTTACTATTGAGGTAAATGGGCCACGAAGCTCAATCACGCTGACATAAGATCTGAAGGCGATTTAATGTTCCTGACTTTATGTTTAATATTTGTCTAGGAAAAAGCCAAGCCTCAATTAAACTATTTGCCTATATGAGCGACAGTTGTAAAGTCAGAATCAGGAGCAATTATCAAGCTTAGTTACCTATCGTGTATGATAGCTCCTCTCGCTGCGTGTCGAAAAATCAAGCGCTGTTTTTTTTCGCATGGTACAGTGGGAAGTCGAAGTCCCCAGACGTTTTCCATATGAAATCGCTTCGCTGTCGCAACAATTAACATTTGATGGAGCATCATGGGAATCTAATTTGAATTCTTACAACACTTACAATGCCATATATGAGTTTCACTCAGCCATCGGTTTTTCGATGAGCGGTAGGCATAGCGGCTTGCGATTCGAGTTTTCCGTCTACGATCCCGTTGAGGCCTTTTTGACAGCTGAGAAGACTATAACTAATGACAATAATCATACTCTTGGGATTGCAGACTCAAACTCCCTTAGAATTCCTGCTCGATATGATCGTGGAATGCGATATGGATTATGAGACTGACATCTTCGTCTGACGAGAATTCATTTCAGTTTTTACCCGACCGATCTTCTTTACGGAGTCGCTGAAAACTCCGTTTATTTTGACTACCCGGGGTATTGATATCTGCGGCAAGCTGGACTATTTCTGCCGCTCTTGCAGATAATACACTAGACATTAACAATATGGGGGGAAGAACAGTCTGGTCTTGAGAAGCCAGCCTGGCATCATTGGCACCATGCAAGGACTTATGGGACATTATTGATCATTAAGCGGACAACACCTCTGTTTGTTGTTGCATGTGGGATTGCCGAACCTGCATGCAGACCAGGCGCTGAATCGTCAAGCGGTAAAGGATTTAATTTATTTGCAATATTTTTAAGACGCGTGTGCTTTAGGAATTAATTTGGCTGCGTGCATCTCTTAAAGATCAAAATGGGCACGTTGCAATCCTTCAACCACCAATATTCAATTGAGGTTGAAGCCAGCACAAACCCTCAAAGAACAGGAATTAGGCGAAATGCAACTCATCCCGATGCGTGCGTCGATTCGTTGCAAGGCAGACAACTTAACTCCTGGTAAGTTTTCATATATAAAAATTTTTTTTGATATTTAGAAATTCTTGTGTCTCGCTGGAATACAAAAAATGGTTGTCACCTCAGTTGGGACTTGTTTCAGTTAGGAATAGAGACAAGTCCTCATGGGAACGCCCTGGGGAAACGGGCTCGAAGGTCGGATGGAACGCTAAGCGACTACCAGTGGCTGACGTACATTGAGGTAGAGGACGTTGCAATCCGACTGGGATCTGCAATGATAGCTTTAGACTTGGTCCCGCTCCATACATTTCCCACGGAGTCTTACGTGGGTGCTCGAGAAATGCGATTGCTTGGAATATTCGCTAAGAATCGTGTAGAATGGTTCATAACTGAACAAGGTGCAAATGCTTTTGGCATAACCTTGGTTCCTTTATACGATACCTTGGGCGACGACGCTGTCAGTTTTATCATGAGCGAAACTGGTACGCTATATGATGAAGGTCATTGCCTCGTGTAAATATATTTTGCTCGTGAAGTCACAATCTAGAAGAATTTCGTTCAAACCCTTCTATGTAGGCATGACGACAGTGGCTGCTTCAACGGATGCTGCAACATTTTTACTACGCACTGTAGAGAATCAGTCTTCATTAAGGTGCCTCATCGTTTATGACAGCATAAGTGAGGAATTAGAAGCTCTCGCAAAGCAGTATGGCATTCAATTACAATCTTTTAAGCACCTTATTGCATGGGAGCCGAAACAGCTCCCAAAGCCCGCAAAACCTGAGGACGTTTCAACGCTAGCTTTTACCTCTGGAACCACAGGAAATCCTAAAGGAGTCATACTCAGTCATAGAAATTTTTGCGCCACTGTGTGCGCTGTGATCAGAGGTCCACTTGGAATTTCATCCGGTATGGAGGTGACAAATGCAGATGTTCATATTTCTTATTTGCCTCTCGCACACGTATTTGAAAGAGCTGTGTGTAACGTGCTCATAGCCAAGGTGAGAACGGGTCATAGTCAAAGTATTATGTGTTATATTTAGCTCTAGCTTAAACCTAGTTTCTCTTTCTAAACAGTTTTTCGCAGGGTGCAGCAATCGGAGTTTTCAGTGGTGATACAATGAAATTATTAGACGATTTGAAAGCACTGCAACCCACTATTTTCATTTCTGTACCTAGATTGTTTAGTCGTATAAATGACAAGGTTTTCAGTGGCGTTAAAGAAAAAAGTGCCCTAGCACAGTACTTGTTCAACAATGGTATGTCCTCAAAGTTGAAAAGTCTGCACAATGACGCCACTGTTTCGAACGCGTTCTGGGACAGTCTTGTTTTCAAGAAGACAAAGCAACTAATGGGAGGTA
The DNA here is from genome assembly GCA_030522725.1 of Ichneumoninae sp. B BG-2022a. Lineage (NCBI taxonomy): Eukaryota > Metazoa > Arthropoda > Insecta > Hymenoptera > Ichneumonidae > Ichneumoninae sp. B BG-2022a. Next base: position 52,650 of record JAPYZD010000003.1, read on the forward strand.
AATTGCGCTATATGCTTGTTGGAGGTGCACCTTTGGAAGCAATTATTCAAGATCATATCAAAGTACTCTTTTGTGCGCCCTTATGTGAAGGATATGGTCTTACTGAAACACTTGGGACTACGCTGATAACTTCGCCTCGCGACCCGGTATCAGGTCATGTCGGAGGACCAGTTCCATGCATAGGTAGGATTATCACCAGTCACTTTCTCCTAGAATTTTGTCTGGAAAGTGTCTCTGAAATGGACTATGTCATAAACACAAATCCCCCACGAGGCGAATTGCTATTTCGTGGTCCTGCTCTGTCTCATGGGTATTTCGGGCGTCCCGATGAAACTGCCAAAGCTTACGATGAGGACGGTTGGTGAGAAAGATAAGAATGACTCAATGTATCATTTGATTGTTCGCGCCTAAGCAAAAAATCTTTATTGCAGGTTTCACACTGGAGACATTGCTGTACTTCTGCCCAACGGCGCTATAAAAATTATTGATCGGAAAAAGAATATCTTTAAACTTGCTCAGGGTGAATACATTGCACCAGAAAAAATAGAAGCAACTTATCAGCAAGCCTTGCTGGTAGCTCAAGTCTTTGTTTTCGGCTACTCGTCTAAATTCTATTTGGTTGGAATTGTAGTTCCTGACGAAGATGCCGCTCAACGTTGGGCGTCACGCAATAACATGCCTGGATTGCCTCTTGCAAATTTGTGTAAAATCGAAGAATTTCAGAAAGCTATAGTTATGGATATGGAACAAACGGCAAGAGATGCTGGTTTAAAGGGATTTGAGAAGCTAAAAGAAGTGACTCTCTCTCATGTACCTTTTACATTAGAGAATGGTCTTTTAACTCCCACCTTCAAGCTTAAGCGACATTATGCTAAGCAGCATTTTCAAGCTGAAATTGAAGCAATGTACGCAAAAGCACATCAATCGCAATAAATTGTCTTTTTGAGGCCTCAATTTTATATCTTAACAATTCTACCTCGTGAACTAGCATGTTTTTCACCCAGACGAGCTGGATAGGACCAGGCATGTTAACTGTCCCACTACAATGTCTGAGTCGATGTCAACTGATGTTACCTTGAATTCAGCTACACGCTTGAGCGATCTCAACGCTTTGAATGCTGCGCTCTACGTCGCTGGCATGCCGTGCAACGTCGAGCTAGAAAAAGTTATCTCTCACTTACCGTCACACAAAGCGTTGCTAAGTGTGGCTAAGCCCGAAGATAGTGATTATGCTAGAGCAGCTGTCAATCTGACTTTGTTTTCGACACCTTCTATTTATTCTTCCTTAACTAATCCTAGAACTCACTGTCAGATTGATGAACTTGTATCAATTGCCTCGCGTATGGCTTCGCTGAGCCAAAATGCAGAGTTACGGAAAGATATTGGAGAAGGTCAGCTGCAGATGATCGATAAGATCAAAAATTATGATATAAAAGCTCGAACGCAGTCCGCAATTCTATTTTTTCGTTTTATATTCTCATCTCAAGACCTCGATGCATTTTTATCCACCGAAGCAGTCAAGAAAGCCCTTTTGGAAACGATCAATATGCTTGAACTGTCTCGAAACGTTATGGAGATCATTCGTAAATTTGGACGCTTAGCTTTAGTACATCATCCACTTTTATCATTTGTCTCACAATCTTTGAGTCAGCAAATTCAGCAAAAAATATTTCCAGTATGCCTTGTCGCAATCATAGCTCACGCCCTTGAAATCGCATGTACGCTGTCCTCCAAAAGACAATGTGAGATAGATAAGGGTTGGCTGAAATGCATACTCAGCGATGCTTGGCTTTTGGCTTTAGAAGCTAGAGTATCGGCATTCTCTGTAGGAGCTCTCACTCCATGGTTTCGTTCACTATCTTTGGAGGATATAGAGGGTGAAACGGTTAAATTGCTGAGTCTTTGCAGTAAATATTTCAGAAGGTCACCACAGACTAGCCTCCCGCTGATAAGTCAACTAGTCTCAGGACTGAAAGTTGATCTGAGTTCTATTGCATTAATTTTGTTCACGAATACGGAACTAATTGCACTACTCAAGAATGAGAAATTAGATATAAGAGCCAATGCCATAAAGTTTGTTGAGGCTGTCGCAAGTCAGGTCAGGTTTGCCATGATAATCAATCGATGGTGGAGCCATACTTTCATGTTTGAATCAGGTTCAAGATGGCAAAGCGATTGCAAATTGTATTGCTGCAATTTTTAAGCCGCTACAAGAAGGAGTAACCCTGAAGGTTCACGAAAAGCAAGGACTCATATGCGCACTATATGTTTTGTCATTCGCCCCGCAAATTCACGACGAAGAAATGTTTCACGCTTTGGCGCCGCTGTTTGCATCTACCAGCGGTGTTCTTCTTAAGGGTTTAAAACGAGACGATTCGATTGACAGAAGCACATACTACTCTTTAGCAGGTAAGCACTTCTTCAGTTTAATCACTTTTCTTACTAGGCCGTTTTTTGCAACTTGGGGGGGTGAATAGAGATACCGAAGTTGTCTTTTCGTTACTTATTTCGAGCTTAACTGAAACTAAAGCTACTGACAAGTCAAAGCTTTATACTCTGGAATCTCTTGATCAAATTTTTTCCGTTAATTCTAGTATTGAGAAAATAAATACGAATCAGGTTCAACAAATTTTGGAACCTATAAGTCTTCTGGCAATTCAAGCAGCAACAAAGCCTGGGCTCAAGTGAGGCAGAGATTGTAGTCATATAACCTTCGACTAGATCTGTATCATTGCAGGCTTTGATAGTATTGTTACGCCTGGAGCAACTTTATCCCCAGCAACTTGAATCAAGATTCCTGCTTTCTGCTGTAAAGCAAATTACACAGCAGAAAGACTCCTTTCTCAACAGCTCACAAATAATTCAGGAGGTTAGGGGATATGAAAAGTGACCAAATCTTCTATTGATCAAGTGGATTTCATGATATCTCTTTCAATGAGTTTCTGGAAATTTATACGCTTGTCTGTCAGGCTTCTGCATCGGACGCCGCATTGCACTTAAATCTGGTAGCGCTCATCCTATCGTTCCCGGGGAACGCGCTCATCCTGTCTTTTTCGGATGACTCAGGGAAATCTATTCTCCAATCCGCAAAATCCGGTCTCATCCTAGGAAATTCACTCTACGAAGGGATAAATAGCCACGCTAACGTTTTGTTCCCCCCAACTGATGAGAAATGCGTAAGCCTCCCTTTTTTTTCCGGAAGCATTTGCCTATTTAAAGCAATGTTTCAACGGCATCTTTGGTCACCGGAAACATCATTACACAAATGTGTGCACAACATTACAACAACGACACCAGATGCTTTACGGCTAAAGTTGCGCTGGATTTTGAAGAAGGAAAATGCAACTCCAGCAGCGCTGAGGTGCCTGATTTTGGCTTTTTTTTATTCGTTGGTGACTTTTCCAAAGACTATGAATTCATTAGCCAGGTCTTCACAACTCTTACCGGAAAGTTCTGCCAAGGAACTACTGAATACAAATCTGAACTTATCTCATTCAGCATTAAGGTCAACACTCGAGCTGATATTGGACGTTTTTCAACAACCGCTTGAGCAATGCAATGATGATGCGACATATACTCTAATTTGTCTTATTGCTTTTCATCCAGCAGTTACAGGAAAAAAGTCCGCGAGTTTTTATCGTAAAAAAGTTATTAAACTTCTAACCCGGAACAACTATGCGGTGCGTCCGATTAATTTCATGGTACTTTCTACTTTAGATTTGCCCAAATGTATCAATTATGCCAAAGCTCCTATCACTGTTGAAAGAACATGGTGATTTTTACAATGATAATACGGGATACTGTCACTCATACATAAAGCTTCTATACTTTTTGGACCCTCAACTATGCTCAACATTTGTGCGGAAAAAGCGGCTGTCTCAAGTAGACTTTTCGCAGGATGCCCTCAACGATGCAAGCACACGCATTACACAGCTGCTAGTGTCTTATCTAAGAGGTGTATCTCAGCATTCATTATCTCTATCGGAGGCGGACGTTCTTATGTTTTTCGCGCCTAAGGGAAAGCTTCAAGTTGAAGTAGGCCTCTATAACGCCAAAGAGAAATCCGATGTTGACGCAACTATCAAAGCTTTACAGGTCTGAGGACTAGTCAGGAATTGTGAAATTAGAAACGCCAGTTTATCTGTGGTTCTCAGTACGCAGCGCTCATTATGATTTACAGTTTTGTATCTTATTGACTATGTATTTGACAGACTACATCATCCATAAACAAACCAAGACCCTTGGATGTCAAACCAAAGCACTCTGGCCGTTTAGCGTCTTCTGGAAAAACCAGAGAGCAATTGGACGAAGAGGAAATGGAGGAACAATCTAAAAAAAGGGAGTCTTTGAGAGTGAGTCCTGCGGTTAATATCGCTCATTTGTGAGGTGGATTGTTTTTGCTGCGTGTGTGAAATATAAAGGTGCAGCACAATACTTGTTGCAGGAAAAGCTTGCACTGATGCGCTTCTGTTATGGTTGCTTGGGAGTCTTAAGTCGCTCAAATGAATCAGCCTTTGAAGCAGTTTTCCCGTTAGTAGTGCCGGAAATCATGGCACTACTCAAATGTCCGATATTTGCCACCGCAACGCTTCATTTCGTTGAAGATGTAGCCGGTTGTATAATTAAACCGCAATGCAACCTTGCATCTTCGCTGTTACCGCAAGTTTTGTTTATGTGTGCCACAGGCAAAACTTCAATATCATCCCGAGCATTAGATGCGCTGGCAAATACAAATTCGAACGAAATGTTATCTTGCGCAGCATTAGCTCTAATACAACCAATCGTGACACATCTACTGAGTAATGATGTGCCCGCTTGCGCAGCTGATGCAGCTCTTTCGTTTATTGTCAACCAGTTAACTCCACCATGCTCACCTATGGATTTGACAGTTATTGTGCAAAGCATTAGAACGATACTGAGAAACCAACCGGAAAGAGTGGATTTAGCATCACAAGCTCTGAGTTTACTCTGCAGAAATCCGAAAATGGAAGCTGATTTACTCGAGGCTGTGTCGCTTATTGCTGTACATGATGACGCATCTGTGCGCTTAGCAGTCGTTGAGGCTTTGAGTAACGTTAAAGCTTGTTCACTCGAGCGCGTTGCGGCGTTTCTCTATGTTTGCCAAGAAGATGACGGAATTTCAAAGACAGCGTTCATTGCCGCAAATATACTCACTGCGGCACAAATTACCCCTGACATTACCGTCAAGCTGAAATTGGTTGAATTTCTGTCGTGTCGGAGCGCGGTTTTTAGAGCACTAACCTGCAAAGCGTTGGCACATGTGGTAAAACATCTTTCCGATATAAGGGCTGTGGAAATACGAGATGAACTCGACAATTTCTTCACGCTTTATAGGGGCACTACATCGAATGAATTGAAACTGGGTGTCGCGGTTACTTTGACCTACATGGCGCGAGAGAACCTTATCAACACAAGAGTTTCCATTGAGAAGATATTTAGCTTCCTTTTCAGGTGAGGCAGTGATGATTACTAATCTCTTGTCTGAATAATCGCATATGTGTCAACTTCAGGGACGGATACAGCGACGAGTCTCTACCGTCATATGCTCCGTTGCTTTCAGCTCTGGAAACTCTGGGACTTGATGTCATCGCCTCAGCTCCTTTGGATCTCAGCTCACAATTGTACGATACGGCAGAATTTAAATTTACTGATTTGGATGAAAAGATTGAAGGCAAGGCTAGTAAAGAGGTGGTCTATAGAGCGAAAGCTTGCTTTCATGGCGCCATAGCGAAGAGTTTGGAAAGTAATGATGAAAAATTGATGGTGATAATGGGTAGCCTTCTGACTCGCATAAAGGACTCTGACTGTCCGAGCCGTATGACACAGAAAAAGATAGCAGATGTCCTGTGTCCAATTTTCAAGACTTGCCATAGTCAAAAACAAATAAATGTGAAGGATATGATAGCCAGCTTGCTACAATCTGCGCTAAGCCAGAAGTCCATCGTGTCAAGAACCGGGTCTGCTTTAGCTCTCGCTGCCGCAGTAAAGGGAGCTGGAACTCATTCAATGAAAGACACAGAGCTACTTTCGAAGCTCTTAAAAGCAGCCGAGCACAAGACCGACGCCATAACCAGAGAGGGCGCTTTACTTTCTTTCCACAGTTTATCTGAGATTTTGGGAAGGTTATTCGAACCTTCTGTTCCGCAAATTCTGGGGACCCTTATGGTAAGCTGAACATCATTAAGAATGATTGACCATTAGTGCAATGTAACAATGAAGCTGCAACGGTTCTTAGCAGTTGCTGTACAAGAATTGCTCTTTTCCGTAACTGTGACCATCATGATGAATCTGCTTTATGTAGTGAAATGCATCTACCATCTTGGTGCAGACAGCTTTTAGCGATATGGATTCGTCTGTTAGAGTTGCTGCGAAGGATTCAACTCGGATGATCATGACAACAATGTCAGCTCATGGTATAAAGCAGATTTTGCCGGTTCTCTTAAACAAAATCACTGACGAGCAGTGGCGAACTCGACTCGGGTCAATCGAAGCTCTAGGTGCCATGACAAATTGTGCACCAAGGCAACTTGGGGCACTGTTACCCCAAATGGTTCCGCAGCTTTGCGAGGTTGTTTCGGACGCAAACCCACAGGTCAAGGCTGCCGCGAAGAAGGCTCTGCAATCTGTAGCATCGATAATAACCAACGAAGAAATAAAAGGGTTGACGGAGGAACTTCTTGCTGCTTTATTACAGCCGAGTAATGACACATTGAAAGCAGCTTTAGACGCCTTGCTCAAAACAGAGTTTGTACATCCTGTTGACTCGCCTGCGTTAGCAATTATGTGCCCCATTGTGATAAGAGCCTTGCGTGAGAGGAGCTCAGAGACCAAGAAAAAAGCTGCAGCTATAGTGGCATCAATGGTTCATCTTGCAAATGAACCTCGCGATTTCTTGCCGTATTTTCCGCAAGTTTGCCTACAGCTGCAAGAAACGTCGATCGATCCAATACCAAACGTTCGAGCGGTCGCAGCCATGGCTTTTGGGACAATATCACGCGCATTAGGGGAGGAACCTCTCAAGGACTTACTTCAGTGGCTTTTCAATAAGTTGGAGTCTGAGGATTCGTCCGTGGAACGTTCAGGGGCTGCTAACGGGCTTGCTCAAGTATTAGCGGCGCTTGGTCCAATAAGATTACAAAAAGAGCTTCCACTCATACTTAAAAAGGCTGAGAGCACAGAATTCAATGTTCGAGAAGGATGTCTAGGCTTGTTCGTTTTTCTACCATCAGCCTTCGGTCCTGAATTCCAGGTAGGGATTACCATACAAGAAGTACATTATCGTGAAAAACACGGTGACTTGCCATAAATGTTAAATATATTTTTCATTAGGCATTTGTCCCTGACGTTTTGCCAGTTCTTCTCCGTAGTCTCTCGTGTGAAGAGGAGTCAATAAGAGATGTTGCTTTTAGAGCCGCTGAGGTTCTGATAAGTCAATATGGTGCCACACATACTGTTTTACTTCTTACTCCACTTGAGGAAGGTGTTTTTAGTGATAATTGGAGAATTCGCTACTCAACTGTATCGCTTCTAGGAACTCTTGTGGATAAATTATTGCACTTTTCCTCTGCTTCGGATCTCGCTTCTGATAAGCCAACTGAAATTTTGTCAGTTGAACGAAGAGCATTCATCTTGAGCTCGCTTTATATTGTTAGAAGTGACGAAAATTTAGTCGTGCGACAACAGGCTTCTCAAGCGTGGAAATCTGTTGTTCACAATACCCCTAAAACCTTGAAGGAGATTCTTCCGATTCTATTACCTCGACTTTTGAGTAATTTAAGTTCTGACTCGAAGCACAAGCAAAGGTGAAAAATTTTACAGGAATTCGAAGGGGTTTTAGATGAAATATCAATCATATGAATATATACTTCAGAAGTGCCTCTCGATGCATTGACGAACTGGCGGGTAAATTGTCGGAGCAGATCCTGCCAGATCTCTTGCCGAAACTAATATCTATGCTCGGAGATTCGGGTGTTGCACCTCGCCACGGAGCGTGTATTGGTTTATCTGCTCTAGTCGGACATGCTCCTAAGCAATTCCTAGTTAATTATAGCGGACAGCTAATACCCACTTTACATGCGGCATTATGGTGAGATCATTCTTTATGTTGTGATGTACCAATCTGATTTTTTCTTTATTACTTATCTTTTGCAGCGATAGCAACCCAACACTTCAACAAGCCGCGACAACGTGCCTCGGTAATTTGCTCAACAGCTTCGGTCCAGCAGCCTTACCTAGAATCGTTGATGATATCCTCATCGCTATCACGCAACCACCGACATTTCGTCCTTCTGACTTGGAGAATTCCTCCAGGGCAGCCCAGCTTAGCGGAATCTCAGTTTTACTGGAGTCACAGCACCAAGCTCTGATGACATCGGTGGTTGCTGCATGCAGAAGTGGTCCCTTAGACCTATCGAGACTTCGACTCATCAGCTGCGTTGCTGCTATTAGTCAGCTTCATGCATTTAATTTTTGTATGATGAAGGTTTTGCCCAGACTAGTGGAGGGTTCAGTTTTGGCGATGTCAAACATTGGTGAATCGACGCCGGCAGAGCTTTCGGGAATAATAGATTTGAGCATCCTGGAGCATTTTGATGGAGAAGTCTTGCGAGAGGAAACGCACTGCTCACTTGAAAAATTGCTTAAGCGTTGTGGCGTTGACGCCTCAATAATTGAAATGATTATAGATGATTTGATCAGCCATTTGCAAACGACAGCCCCAGTCGGTGATTTGTCTGCTGCTGGACGACAGAAAGCTAAACGTAGACTGGCAGAGAGCGGAAATTATGCTGAAAATCGACCAGAGATGGTAGAAGTAATTGAAACGCATTCACATCTTTTGGAAGAAAACGATCGTAACCCTCACCATCGCGCCACTGTGGCTGATTTTCTAGGGCTCCTAGTACGAGTAACTCAAGCTGATCTGAAGCCACACTTCTCGCAGTTGTTACAAGCGCTTGTTCCCTTGGCTTTATGTGATCCGCAACCACTTGTACGGGATCATGCTGTTCAAGCCATTGCTCATCTCAATACACTCTTGAGAAAAAAAGACTCTACGGCGCATGTTGTGGACGTAAGTACCCCACTGTATTTTGAAATTTTTGAATGGAATAGCTTCAAAATGCATAACTGAGAATTTTTTCATGCGCTCATTTTTTACCCTCTACAGCTGCATGAAATAATTACAAAGATAATAATAAATCCAGTGACACAAAAGCGTGATCCAAATGTTACTTTGTCCGGATTGGCGCAAAAATCCGCGCTCGATACTTTTTACTCATTGTTTCACCCCGGGTTAGTTTCTTCACAAAGAGATTTTACGCAGCCTTATGGTGGGAAGCCCGGATATTCGAGAGCTGTCTGCACAAGGTCTTGGTGACTTATTCGCATGTTGTCCAACTGACGCTCTTAAACCTGTTGCAGTGAAAATAACTGGGCCACTGATTCGTGTTGCTGCAGAACGCTTACCCGCAAGTGTCAGATGCGCATTGCTCACAAGTTTGAGGTTAGTTGCCTCACTCTCACCCCTTTGCATCTGCGGTACTCCCAATCATGGCAGAAAACTTTTCATATTGCTATTTACCCATTAGAACCTTGCTGCTGAGAGCAAGCGCTTTTCTTCGACCTCTCCTGCCCCAAATTCAAGTTTCTTTTGTCAAGGCTATTCCAGACTCATCAGCAGCTGTTCGTAAGGCGGGAATTTTAGGTTTGGGCTGTTTAGCAAGTTTGTCTGGAACACGGACTGAGGCATTGGTGACAGAACTTTGTACACATCCCGCCAGTCAAACTGTAAGCTAGTCTTCCAAACGTGTTTTGAAGCTAATGATATTAGTAGATAATTTTCGATGTTATACGATCAACCTCAGGATCCTGCTATCTTGACAACCATTTTGAATGCACTTCGAGATGTTCTTGCGAAACTTCCGGCTTCATGTACAACAGTGACGTTGCAGAAAGTAACAAGCTTTGCAGACTCCCACCTTCTTTCCAAGAATAGTAATGAATTAATAAAGGCGGCTGCTGCAGAATGTCTTGGGGCTGTTTACGCAAAACAAACAACCTCTGAGGAGCTGGAAAGAATATTGGATGTTAGGATTCTGAAGATGTTGAAAAGTCCAGATACAGAGTCTCGACAGGTAAATAACTATTGTGTGAGTGAGGTTGTTGTGATAACTTATAATTTACATTGCTTTGCTGTTCCCTAATAAATTTCATGTTTTATGCACTCTAATTCACTAGGCCTCCGCAATGATTTTATCGGAAATTGTCAAATTTCATGATATATGGGCGACACGTAATGCTTCATTGCAAGATAGTTTATGTAACGACATAAAGGTTGCTTGTACGGACGAAAGAACAAATGTTAAAAAATATGGCGTCATTGCCTATGCACGGATTCTTAAATTGACAAAGTAAGGCTAAAGTCGGCTGACACTCCACAAAAATCAGGATAAATTCTGTTTATTTACGTTGTTTGGAACTCCTTGACGTTGCTTCTCCTGCGATAAATTCCTTTTGTACAGCAACAGGAACAGCCACACTTGCTCTAGCTTTGGAGGGTCTTAAGTCTTTTTCAAAATATGCAGTATCTGGGTCTGCTCAAAGATGCCTCACTATACAAGAAAGAGGACTTTGCCTATTCCCCGCTATTAATGCGCTAACTCTGGTACATCCTGGGATTAAATTGATGGTAAGATCGTGATTATGTGTCACAATGAACGACAGGCTGGGCGGGTTCTCTTTTACTCTTTGGAGGTGGCATCAAGTCATGAATTTGAACTTTGCGCGCAATTACAAACAGCCAAAGCCATAGATCCCGCGCGCATGACCCTTCTATACGAATACGTCCGTCGTGTATTATCAAAGTCTGCGAGGGAAGTTTCAGATTCAGATGAGGAAGAGAATTAGTCAAGATTTAAATAGTCAAGATGATTTCTAGGAGCTACATTTTTTGTTTTCCAAAACAGTAATCAGTAATTTTTCTCTGAAAAGGTCTTATTTGCATTTTTGGAAATAAAATAGCGCTGTTGGAAAGGTTAAAGAAGAAGCTCAGTGGGGTCAAAGCCTTCATCATCGTCAGCAGACAATTCCCCTTTATACTTGAGCACGTTATCATGAGGTGTAGCTAAATTCAATGTAGATTTTGGCTTGTCGTTACATGTTGCGGGAGCCTGAATGTGTTTTGCGATTTTCGCAATCTCTATTGGAAGAAAAAATATAATAGGAGCCTTTAGTAATGTTTGAAATTCACCAGGATCTTCATGCCAAGCCTTCAGGAGCAGGTCCGCTTGTTGCACCTCTTTCGAGTCACTCATGGCAGGATTTGCGTGGATCCCTGCCTCAAGTTCTTGGCTAGCACCGACATGATCGCGACAATTGAGACGAATGAGCACTTTGCAGAGCACTGTTTTCGAGTATGATTGATGCTGTTTCAATTTGAGCTGCAATTTAAGTAGATTGTCGTAGCAACGTAAGACATTGGTTACTTCTCTTAACTCATTAGTACCTGCAATATTACGCACCAGATACCCGGAGTAATCTTTCAACACGTCCACCAACATGTGATCTCTGTCATAAGACTCATATATATCACAGCATTTATCATATGCCTCGATAACAAGAGCTGCGTCTTTCAGTTTATGATCTGCAATTTGAATAATTTTCAACCAAACGCGCGCCGCTGACTCGCCTTTTCCTGCCACTAAGTAACACTCAGCTGCAGATCGCAAAAATTTGCATCCATTCTCCAGATCACTACAAAAATTTATAGAATTTGTTGCCGCATTTTCGAACAAGCGACCAGCTCCAAAGAAGTCTCCATTTTTCTGTCTCGCTTCAGCTCCAGCGCGGAAGGCCTCAATGCACCGCTTGTGCTCACCCGCGCTCTGAAAGCACTGGGCCGCTTCAACATACTCTAGTGCTGCCATGTCATAATCAGGATGAAATTTGAATGTCCATGAATTAGTTTTCAACGCTTTACTAGCAGATTTCAGATGTTCCTCTGCTTCTCGTATCATAGCACTTTTTAATAAGTCTGTGACTAAAAATTAGGTCAGTTTGTAGTATTTGGGATCAAATTTGTAAATACGACAGTTGCCTTCCTCGGCTCCGGTAGCAAAACCCGAACCGTCTATCTTGAACGCCATGGAATTTATTGGACTAAAGTGTCCACCTATGAGTCCTAGTGTCTCGCCTGTAACAAGATTCATAATGATAGCCTCTTGTTTTCCTTCTTGCGCCTCTAAAATTAAAATGAAAGAATTAAACTGTTTTAAGCAGCAGCGCGATTGACACTTACTCGTTGTAGTTACTTTTTCCTTGCTTTGACCACCTCCAACGATAATGTGCATCTTCTTAGAGTCATCAGATCGGTCAAATAGGGGAGAAATGCAACAAGCATTGAGCGGTCTATCAGTTGTATAGGTCTGCATTAATGCTTAATTAATTTCATATCAAACCTGGATAACGCTGAGATCTTGTGTACAAAGCAATCGTGCAGTATGATCAGACGATGACTGCAATTATTATCGAAAATTGTATGCTAAAAAAGTGTTAACTCACACATAAACATAAAGTTCTATCTTTCGAGAAATCCACACAAGTGACGCGTCTGAGAAAGGGAAAGAAATTTAAAAGCTGATAATTGGAACTCGCTTACTCATCAAACATTTGAACCTCTTGTATCTTTTTCCCGGTCATGGCGTCCCAAATATACATCATGCCGTCATCATGCCAGGAAATAAGTGTTTCATCATATATGCCCCACGATACACCAACTGCTTTTGCACTGAACTCAGTAATTTCAAGGGCGAAAGACGGGTAAGCTTCGAGAGACTGTTGGTCAGGCATACACAGCGGCACATGAAAATCAACAACTAGGATAGCACAAGGATTGGGGGGAAAGGCGTCTCGAGCAACAACAACTCGACTCTACAGTTTAAGAAATGAGCATCTTGGATTTATGACATAAAATAGTTCAGTATTGCAAATATACATACATCTCGTACCTGATTATCGGGCTTTTTATTTAACTCTACAGATCGACAGACAGCTTCACCAAGAGGAAGATGCAATAGCTGATTTCCAGAAACGACGTCGAAGACAAATAGGCCTTCTGTTAAGAGAATACACGAGTATGCGTCAATGCAGTCTCTCCTGCATTCTCATTGCATACTTACCGGCGGAAGCTGCTATTAGATGCGATCCGGTGAAGTTTACATCAAGACCCGATATGGTTTTCTGAACATTCTCTCCATTCACGCAAAACTTGTAGCGTTCTAGAAATCAAGTGCATTATCACTCATTTATAACTTGTCGGTCAATTTCAAAGCTTTATAAATTGATCTCTGGAGACACTTACTTAGGAGTTTCCCATCTTCTGGATCCCAGGCACATAATTCACCACCCTGACAACAAGAGAACAACAATTCTCCTGTCCAGGTGAAGAGAACCTTCTGGATTGGGCGCTGATGCCCAACAAGATTTAAGGGCTTCATCTGATCTCTAGACAGGGGGCCAAGTTCACCTCTGCTATGACCCAAAGTTACCCCTTACCTACAAAGTTGTCAGGTCCTTTTTGTCTTGAGCTGCTTACCTAGTTAAAGTGAAGACTGTTAAATCAAACTAATTAATATTTCTTTGATGAGAGCAACAATTAGTTAGGAAGTTCCTTATGACATATATTCTAGTTTTGAGAGATTAAAATATTATTGAGAGAGTAACATTGGAAATTAACGTGTTTGAAAGTATAGAAAAAATCTTGTATGGCTTGATTATGCGATGTTTTTCTACACACTTCTCAAAAATATCAACGCGAGGCATGAGCTGCAGTAAAATTAAATGGCCAGAATTTTCAATGCTCTGGCTTCAAGTGCTTCAACACCTAGAGGTTTAGAGATTGATTCTGATCGAGACTTCAGCTTCTTCGCCGGAACCATAACATAATCTGACTCTTCTTCGTAGGTTTCATCCGTCATGACTCCTGAGCATCATAAATGTGAAACATTCAATGTTCAAATCATGAGACGCATTCAGACATTAATAAAAGAAAAATATACTCACCCTCAGCTCCAATGCTCAGGTTCATTAGATGCTGCTTATTCCGGAGTCGAACATTACGATCGTGAATTCTTTCCTTGTCGCGCACCTGCACCATGTAAAATAAATGCACTGTTCAGTTCAGCGAACTTTTAAAACACGATGCATCAGCGCAAATTTTAGAACGGTTATACTTACCTTATCCACTTTATCGGCATGTAATAGCCTTTCATGTAATCCCTCTAGATGTTTCTCATAAGTTGTTAGGTTTCCCTGCATCATAGTATCAGCTTCTGAATTCATCTCATTGACAATATGCTGAAACCTGCAACAAGTCGTGTGAGAGGAAAAATTAAGAAACTCACGGCGTTTTTTTTACCAGCTGATTTTCGTTGGAGTCGTCAAAAAAAATGTGCTTGTCTTCGGTATTATCTGCGGGTTTAGCGTATACTCAGCTCGATGATATTTTTTTGAACCAACCTAGCATGGCAAAACCCTTGATTTTTGCTGTGCCATCAGCCCGGATTCGAATTTGCTCTTTCCGGATTCTCTCTTGCATGCGCTTCTGTTGTTTGGTGTTCAGAGATGTTTTTAATGGCTCTTTATATTCTGCCAAGTGTCCTGTAGGAACCAAAACATCGTCATGAGATGCTCTTAAAGGCGAGACCTCCTCATTTGCGGATTGACGCAAATTACGGAGCTTTTGTCTCCTTTTTTCTGTCTTGGATAGTTTTTTCATCTCACAAGTTTCGTCGCTAGATAAACTCTCGAGAAGTTTTGTGACATTTTCTTTTTTTTTTTGCATGATTTTTTCTTTGAGTCGCTCCAATTTACTTTGCTTAAGTTTCTTCGGTGCTACGTTCGCAGTCATCAAACGTATCTCTTCAGGAATGCTGATCAATCCATGCCCTTCTACTACTTGTTTAAGCACACTTTCATCGTGAACTAATGCATTCACGTCAAATACAGACTTATCCGATGCCAGTGCAATGCTTCTTAAATACGAAACGAGCGCTCTTTCTGCTAAATGTTTTTTTTTAGGGCTGGAAAAAAAACGCATCGTTAAACATAATTTCAGAGAATGTCACATCGAACTAGAGGTTTCTTATTGAAAGAGGTAGCAAAATTCTAGATGGACTTACTCAGAAGCAAGAATGGCGGCAAGTCTGTTTTCGATTGGAATACGTTTTTCTGGAATTATTGAAAAGAGCAACGGTGATATCTGTTACGCCAATCCATTTCTAACCAGTTTTACTCACAGATTTTTCTTTCAACCTATGAAGAAACTCTTTCTCACTTGGTAGCAGAAAGAGTACACTACTGCCTTTCTTGTGATATCTAGCTGTACGTCCAACTCTGTGTATGTAAGTCTCCACATCAAAGGGGCAGTTAAGCTGGACTACCCAATCAACGTTTTCAATATCTAACCCTCTTGCTGCAAGGTCGGTGCAAATCAAACATGCGGCTCGTATTTTCCTAGTAAAAGATTCTAGTACTTCAATACGTCGCATTTGATTTTGTCGCCCGTGAAGCTCAAATAAAGCAGGCCCTGAAAGCAAGTCACATACATCAAATATTTGAATACCGGGCTTCAGAACGCGATATGTTTCGTATAAGACACGAACTTGTTTGCAGGAATTGACAAATAAAATTATTTTCTTTTGAGCGTGTGCGCGCAGAAAAGAAAAAACGCATGTCGGTTGCTCAGCCAAAGTGATGATCATGTACATTTCTTTGAGCAACGATGGGGTTGGTTTATTCGTTAAGCCAACCGAAAGCGAAATCGGATTCTGTAACATGTGTTAGCCCCTTTATCGAACGCTAAGCGACTAGAACAGGCTCGCATACTTGAGACTTACATTTAAGGATATCAAGGCAAGCCTTCGAACAGCGTAATTGAGAGTAGCAGAAAACAACCATGTTTGACGGCTTTCACACGGAGGCAGTTGACACAAAATATTCTTCATACATTCTTCGAAGCCCAAATCTACCAACTGGTCAGCCTCATCAACAACTACAATGGAGTGAGATCGTCAATATCAAGATTATTAAAATCTTGGATTAAATTATGTGATACATTCAAAACATACCTAAAACAAGCAAATTCGTTGTATCAAAATTTGCACATTCATCGAGATGTTGAAGTAATCGGCCAGGCGTCGCGACAACAATGTTAATGCAGTCCAACCGAGCAGCATCAAATTTCATGTCTTTGCCGCCAATCAACACCGCGGCCGAAAAATCATGAAACCTAAATTCCCGCGTTATTTTCTTCTTGCTAATTCTAACCTGCCAACTTTTCGTAAAACATCAAAAATCTGTGTTGCTAATTCCCTCGTGGGAGTTATGATCAATGCACCGAGTCCTAAAGACCTATTCCATAAGCTTCGATGTAATTTCTCTAAAAGCTGTAAAGAATATCAATGAATGAAGGCTCTCACCGGAATAATAAATGCTAAAGTTTTTCCTGAACCTGTGGGTGCTTCGCCCATGATATCTCCTCCGGATAATGCACGTGGGATGGACGCAGCCTGAATAGGAGTTAGCTTCACGAAGCTGGCTGCTTTCAAGCCTCGAAGGGTGTGTTTTGAAAGAGGTAGATCGGCAAATAATCGAGCATTCGGCGACGGGCCTGCATCACTGCGACTCTCTTCTGTGACCGCCTTTAGCGTAGACTCATTGCGATTGCATTCTAAACTAATACGCGCTTCCAGGTCCTGAATCTCTGCAAAGTTATTGCCATTGTATTCTAATCTTTCAGGTGCACACGCTTTATTTCTAGCCTTTACGGCGCTTTTGTAATTTGAACGACCGTCTACTTTATGCCTAAAGCTTGACATAGCGCACCTACGTGCCTCGACTTTCCGGCACAACGCAATCTGACAGACATTCAATTGGCTGAGATGTCAGATGCGTCGACGCAGACTTGTTTTAGGATTTTACACGAGCATTATCATTAGTGTTCAAAGCCTGAATTGTCGCTAGGGATAGTTTCAAATCTTGTTTATTGGAGCATATTTCAGTCTTCTCCGTTAGTAAAAATTTAACATTTTTGAGGCAAATTATGTCTTTTATGGCAAGATCATGAAAATGTTGAACTGCTCTGAGATGTAAGCAGCTTGGCGACAGCCATACGTTGAGCACTTAGTAGATTTCTTGCACCAATCGCTAAGCAGATATATTTATTTATTTTTGTGTGACTTACCACCCGTTAATTTGCTGCAATTGTATGCACTCTTGCGCACGATGTGACACGCCCTGCGGAGATGAGGCATTTATTACTCCATACAATGATACAAGGTACAGACTTTTTGGCACAAGTATTGCATTTCTACTGGTGTCATCCTTGACATGACATGTAATCCATTCTTTTGTTATATTATAATTAAAGTCCAAAAATCTATTTCGTTTGATGCTCAAAGCCAATAGCCCCACGATAGTTCCGGCAAGGATATCTCCTTGACCTCCTGCAGATATTGACTGTGCTTTCAATCCATTACCGTATCTGCGGTTACCGCCATTAGTGGCACAGATCAATGTAAATTGTCTGTCAGTGATAATGTCGACTTTTCCTTTCAACACAACAACGGCATTCATTGCTTCAGCGATCATGCGTGCTTGACGTGTTAACTCTTCAATGGATGATACATCAACGTTAACATCACAAGAGTCGTCAATGTTACTAAATGAGATTTGGAGTTCTGTAAAAGATTTTGGATTTATTTTATTCAAATATTGCGTTTCAACGTGCTGCCAAAGACGGTTAAACTCGACAATATTTGGAGTCAAAATGCATCTTCCTGAGGCGCGTATCGCTTTCAGCATAACATCGCCCTCTAGAGCAGCTGCGTCACAAACCTGGCATTTTTTTCAGTACCAACATTTCATGTCGCATGCATGTCAATAATGACTTACAATAGGACATTTGGTTGCACATATTCCTTCACTCATAAACATAGCAGCTTCCGGTACACCTACTCTGACCCCCGAGCCCATCGTTAAAGAGTCACATCTGCCTATCTAGTGATCATGATTCTCGAAATTTTATGGCATACTTGCATCTTGAATTCACTACCTGTGATTAACTGTTCGTCACTTAAGGAGTGAACAATTAGTTCAGGATTATAGCTTTGAACGGTTTGCGCAATATCTGGCTGAACAAAAACATACACTAAATCGACAGTCTGAAAAAAAGTATTTTATTAGTTAACTGACGCAGTGTCGCGCAGCCTCAGCTGTGAAATAAGCTGCTCCCGCAAATTGACCTGATATTAGACACACTCTTCCTACAAACAACGTGACTCTAAAGATACGAACCAGAACTGCCTTTATGATGCTCAGGAACAGCTGAAGGGAAAAGACCTACAAGTGAAGTTCCAGCAGAAAAAGGTGCTCTCACGTTCTAACTCAGACGGTAAAACGTGGTAGGCTTGCATAATTGCAGCACGTAACGGTTTTTTTCTATCTCAGTGATGTTTCACCTAAAGCGTGATAATATTTGTGTAGTATTTCCTTTATGTCTAACCAGACGATATTGTATAAATTATAAAATGTACAATACAAGCACTGCCATATTTAGTGTAAAATAGGCATAAAAAATTCAAAAGCGCTAATGAGGTAAGAATGACCATATCAATGAGACCTTGCGTTCTATCGTTGAGTTGTGCAGCTGTTTCGATCCGTGAAAAATTGTGCTTTCTAGACGAATGAATTTTGATTTCAAAGGATTCTAATTTGATAATTGCGACTACTAAGAAAGGGCATAATGCAGAGAATCTGAGATCAAATTTAACAAGACATCATTGCCCACTCATCTTTTGCTTCAAGGGATTTTTGCCAATTGGCGAAGAAAGTTTTCCGGAATGATCCCTGAGAATATCGTATCTTTTTTCATTCTTAGCGTTTCTGATAAATAAATTCTGCGATGGATTCTGAACTCAATATCAGTCTACTACATGAAAAACGCAAACAGTTTCACGATGCAGCTGCAGCACTGAAGTGGCGTGGAGGATCAATGAAAAATTTCAGATGTGCAAGCAGTAGCGGTATAGGAAGAACTTCCGACGGGCATTATAGCCATTCAAAGACTTCTCAAAAGCAAAACTTGATGCCGTAGTCGAAGTTTCCTATGAGTTGACTTAGAGAGGCAATTCCAAAAAATGTTGAGGAAAGGCATACCGGAAGTTAATGGAAGAATATCAGAACGGACACAATACTCAATTATAATATGTCGATCATAGAAAATTTTCGTCACAATTAATATACCGTTATATGTATAAAGAGACAGTGAAATGTCGCGCGTGCGTTGAAGCCCTCAACACTCAATTTCTGGTGTATTCTCGCAATGATGCGGAAATCTTTATTCAGCAAATTATCGGAAAAGTAAAGTGTTGAGAGCTACAAACTGTTGTATCGGAGTACTTAAGCGCCTTCAATTTGCTCTTTTTGGTGGAAGGGGTTACTTATGTTAATGAATGCTTTCAAATCAAAGCCCCTTTACAATGTAAAGATTCCATAAACCACAAGCTGCGCTTGATGTCTGGGTGATATAATTGAGAGGGCAAGTAATGTGTGATTTTTTCACGTCTTGTTTTTGAAAGAACTGTCATTTTTTTACTGTGTTATTTAATTGCACATCTTGTTTTTGCTGGAACCCCCATTCTGTCGTATACAACCAAATAATTTCGTAAAGAAGCTACTCCTTTTATCAAAACTAGCGGCAGTCAGCAAACCTATTCCAAAAGCCGCATTGTTGTAGGCACAGAAGGCCAAGCCGTTGAGCAGTCCCAGCGAATTCTGAAAAACCAGCAAAATCTGTCATCAGTGTCGTTACTTATACATATCTGGAATCGTAAGCTGATTGCCATTCGCCCCAGCTCTCATGCGACACTAAAGAAGATATTATGTCAAAGTTGACGAAATTTGCAGATTTGAAACCGCAACAAGCGTTACCGTAATTGGTAAAGATGCATTCCTTTGCGGCTCATGTCAAGTCCCGTCCACCACTTTCCTGCGGCGCTTATTCGAATATCAGTCCATTTCTAAACCCTTATCAGCAGCTCATGAAGCAAACAACCCGCATGGGCTCTCCGATAAATGTATGTGAAGGGGAACAATTTGTGCTCAACTTCACACCGCCACCTCGATCAACAGACACTCAGCAGACGGCTGACTCATCATTTAAGCCCAGGCTGCATTCTTTCCCTTTAGTGCCAAAACGACCCGTAGCTCAAAGTGACCATAGTAGCGTTGTAAGCGGCAAGAAGTCAAACATATCTGAAACGAATCCTGATCAATTTTTCAAAACGAAGACGTGCATTCCATTTAGTAAAGGTCAATGTCGTCGTGGTAGCTCCTGCTGGTAAGTTTTACGTTCTTGTAGTTTCTAAGACATCTTACAAATTCTAGTGACTCTAAACGTTCATTGTGCGTTTGAAGTTCGATGTAGACCATAAACTTCATGTATTTTTTGTAGCTTCGCACATGGCGAAGTTGAGCTCAAATTACCCTTAAATTTGCGCAAGACAAAGCTGTGCCCTTTGCTGCAGGGCAACGGGTGCTCAAAAGCAGACTGCTGTTAGTTTCTTCTGTGGTGTAATCTTCGCAGATTACGCTCATAGCCAACAAGAGTTGCGATCAACTGACGACTATTACAAAACAGGAATGTGCAAATTTTGGAAAAAAGGAATTACGTGCGAAGCTGGAGAAACTTGCCGTCACGCTCATGGAGATCATGAATTACGTCCTCGAGGGTAAGATAATATATTATTTGGTCATTGTTACTGAGCGGCTCATCCTCTTATGTAGATATAGACGGACGGAGAGAGATAAACGTGAGAGCAACATAAATCCTGGCAACCTAAGCACGACGTCCAATGACTCCTCTCATCCTTCTCTTGTAACTCTAGGGCAACCAGTCATGGTAAGGTTTAGCCGCCACATATGGTGCCCTATGCACAGAGCTCAAGACAAATTGGTAAAGATTTGGAGAAAGTTTGTCAAAGCGATTCATTACTTATTGCCTCACCCTCAGCGCAGCCTAAGTTATCCTCTGAAATTCCTCAGTTTACTATCACCGATAATCTTCCTGGTCAAAATGTATCGCTAGCGATATCTAGCCAAAGGTCATTCTATACCTCTAATGATTCATTGCTGTCCCTTGATGGTCCCCTTTCCACACCACTAGATGAACAGACTTTTCGTCATTTAAATTATGAGGCAATGCAATACGCCTCAAGGCTTTCACAGCAAACTAGTCAGACGGGATCCGGTGATATTCCTGAGTATCCACTCGGCTCTCCTCTGAACGGATCAAGTGATGATTGTGGGCCTTTACATGAAGCGAATAGTCAGGCTACTTTTACCACGGATTGGCCTGAATTTTTGCGTCCTGTTCCTTCCGCACCATCTGTCTTGATGACTCACTGCAATCAATTAGTTCAGCAATCAAATTCCCATAGCTTAGAATCTTCAGCAGACTGGCAAATGAATGAGGAGTATGATACCTCTCAGCAACTGAAAATTGATGTGGTCACTGGATCGACTAAAAGTGATTATGATCGAAAAAACCTGCGCAATATCATTCTTAATGGCTCACTTGTAACGGCAGCCATCTTTATTGGAAAGGAACAAGTTGGCGCAGAAACTTTGTTGTCCATAGATCAAAGCAAACCGAAATTGTTGACAAGCAAATCGCAGTCGAGAAGAAGTTTAAATAATCATCAAGATGGATGTACCCCTATTCAAGAAAAACCTGAATATAGTGACTCCAAAGATGTGCAGCCAGATGCCGTCAAAGCAGCAGTTGTAGTATTAGCTCGTTATTTGGATGGATTGAAACGAGATCACAAATACAGAAAAAGTGAAATGCCGGAAAGCGAATTTCAGTCCTTTGAAATCTCTCAACGAATTCCCCAGATTAAGCGTAAGTCCCTGACTTCTAATAATAATACGGAACCTCGGCAATCTTTTGGTGAAACATTCAAAGCTGACGGAAAAACGGAATTCCTGCCTCTAATGACACAGCTTGAACACTTGTTTTCACGAGAATCAATGTATCAAAGAAGCGAACGAATACCGAGTGAGAACGATCTAGAATGGCTTCTAAATGAGTTGCCTGGTGACGTCTTCTTTCACGCTACTGAATCAAATAATATATTTCCAAGAAATCTATCAACTCCTACACTCATTACACCAAAAGATACCGGAACACTTGCGCTGGAGGAGATATATCGTCGAAAAAGTGTCTCACATGCTTGTCTTAACGAACAAGTCAAGAAAGCTTCTTACTCAAAGACTCTGCGCATTGAAACAGAACTTGCACTGCAGGACGAGGTTGTGGGTTTATTGGGGCAGCTCAAGCCGAGTGGTGCGGCAAGAAAACCTTTAAATCATCTCAATAGTGCAAATTTGGAGGATCGTTGCTGCAGCAAAACTACAACCATCCCATCAATGGATGATTCTACATATGATGATAGCACATCAGCTACAACGATTCCAGTAACCTTAAAAAAAGTTCAGGGCAATTCTTTGGGTTTTCGCCGTGACCGTCTCGGTACTCATTGCGAGAGTGTGCCACAGCTTGGTCAAATCAACTTTGATGCAGAAGAAGAAACTTCAGCTCCGACAGTCATGAAACGACGTCAGTCTGCAGGTCAAGTGCTTGATTGTGAGGTAACTATTGCCGAATGAAACTTGCATATAAACTCAGATCAAGTTTGCAGCAGCTAAGGTTTAGAAATAGATTATGAGAATGCTCCTTAAGGGTTAATATTTGTTTATCAATTTTGACTGGATTGAAAAATCCCTTTCCTAGAGATATATTCTATTCACGAAAATTATCGGGGTTGTATAGTGCAATCAAAGTCAAGCATTCACTTAATTGCCCTGGAACTAAGATGTCTCGTAGTGATGGAAATCGCCGTCAGAACACTTAATTCATTGCAAGAGTATGGCTAATATGTTTGACTCAATGTATGAAAAGTGAATGCCTTATTAAGTTTCGCATCTTCATCCTGAAAAATTCAGGCACATCAGGTGTATTTTTGTTTGCAATAAACTTCTTACTAATCATCTGAACTAAATTTTCACAAAAAAAAAAGTTATTCGATAAAAAGTTTAGATTTATGCGTTATCGCGCATTGGATTTGATTTAGTTATTTCACATTCTGCTCTCTGCTTCACTCAATTTGAATAAAGTCCCTGATAAAATTTACTTGGCACAATATAAAAGCTCACTGTAAGTTTGTTGCAAATCTCCGATAATTGAAAATGGCATCCCTTCGGTTTGCGCAAGTTCGCGAGAATTTTGATTATGCTAAGAAAAGAATTTCATATTCAGCACAAGTTTTTGAGTGAATTTTGAACTTACTATATTGCGATTTTCAAAAAAGTGCCTTAGCTGCGATAGAGTCAAGTTTGATTCGAGTACCCATAACACTCCACGTACCACGGCAGGACTTCGAGACAGCACTGCCAGATGAAGCAAGTTATTCCCTTCCTAAAAAACAGAATGTAATGAAAATTGTAAGTTTGCGGATAAATTTCTTTTGAAGTAATGTCAGCTTATTCAGTCGAACCTTGTCTATTAGCAGATGTATGTCCTGATATTTCTTGTCGCGCAAGATCGTCCATGTCGATGGCAACCCAATACTACGTATGAAGCCATTTTGAACCAGTCTCATGAGGGGCGTGCGGCCGCGGCCGTCCGTGTCACATGTCACCAATTGCTGTAGCAAGCCGAAATCAAGCGCAGAAGAATGCGTCAATGCATTAGCAATGGTCTTGATAGCATACTCTGTCTTTTTATCGGCACTTCTATCACCTTTATTCAGAATTGAGGAATACAATGATTTAAAGGCCTCAAGCCACAACACCCCAGTATTATTTCGATGTGCAGTCCTCTCCTGGTGTTTCTGTATCACTTCATTGCCTATTAAAGAAATTCAGAAAACAGTACAAGTTATGAGCTCCATATAGTTGTGAACACATTTAACTGCTTACACGGCACACGGTTGGCAGCTTCATTCAAGTCGTTGTTGTCAGCTTGATGCAATATTTTGGTTACCGTACTTTCTCCAAGTTGAGGAAGAGGTGTAGTTGAGTCTGTAAGGGAAATAGCGAGAGCCGTAAAGAGCTGCCTGTCAGCTTCAAATGTCTGCACTTGATTTGATGAACCACTTTCTGGCAAGTCACTTTTACTCGATGTATCGTCAGAGAGGCTCCCATCTCGCTTATTCAGTTCAACATCTGTCTGTGCTTCGGACGATAAGGCGGACGCTTTGGAGTTGTTGGTGTCCTTCCAATTGGCATTGCCGGCTGAAATAAACTCTTTATTCGACTCAGGTTCCATAAAAGCTGTGTCAAATATAATTGGTTGTGAGCTTAAATTCTGCGCCATGGCTCCATCACTCTGTGAAGTAGGTTCCGTCGACACTTCGTCAACATTGTGAGATGAAAACTCTGGGATTGCCGATGGAAGTTCACAATCGGCGGCACCATCATTGCCGGCGTTGTCCGAAGTTGCGGCGTCGTCAGGTGCAGTATGTATGGGGCTTGCCAGCGTTGGAAGCTCTGTCTCGCTGCTATGTCCTAATGGTGGACTAAGTTCTTTTGTGATTTGCATCTGATTCCCTGCATCGACGCCAGTCAAATGGTCACTGATACCCTGTAGATCTCTACCCTCAGCTTCAACCTGTGGTCTTAACTTCGTGCCAAACGAAGTTTCAGAGATTTGTGAGTCTTTATTTCCGGATTCTACTTCGATTTTTCCAGAAGTCGGACTCCAAAAGTTATTCTGGGAGTCATCGTCAGAGTCCTCTGACAAACTGTCGCGAAATATTACGGTTTCGTTTTCAAGATCATCCTTCGCTTCGTTTAACTGGAGCATAGAGTTAGCTTTTTGCACCTCTGAAATAATAACATTGAAGTGAATAGCGTATGGCCAAGTGTTCTTGAGCATCCCTAAGCGTCTATGGCACTTGAAGGGCGTGCTGAGATTGCACTCTGACCTTTAAGCTTACTAGCGTCGGCGTTGAAGCCTAAAGTTTCTACCACAATTCTGGGTAACTGACCTTTACTTGCTTTGGATACAGCAAACAATTGCATGTCTGGTTGAAGCCCAGCGTATTTAGCAGCGGGATTCTTAATAGCTTTGTTTGTTGCAGCCATGTCGGATGAGTCGTTAAGTGGTGAATCGTGGCTCAAAACGGTATCTCTATTGAAAAAAAAAGCAAAACTAGGATCGTTTGGTGCCGAGAAAGATCCACGTAAGAATATTTTACCAGCTTGCAAACTATCACCCGCTCCTATTGAGGCCGAGATGGAATGATGGAAGCCATCAATTATACATGATGAAAGAATATGTAGTGTAAAGAGGGCGCCAAGGTACATGGTATTCTATCGGTCAAACTTAAGAAAATTCTGCAGGAGATTCGACGTAATTTTACTTCTGTGATGAGAACTTGACTTCCGGTGATGCTGTTTATTCATTACAGTATAAAATCTCGTTTGAATGTTACTGGACCTGACCCAATGCAGGCCAAGTTTTTTTTCCATGCTTCCCGCTTGCCCAATCATCCATCAGAGGCAAGAATGTTTAATTAGAGAGTTGCACAAAGATGCTACGTTAAAATTTCGAGCAATACAATTTTTTTTCGATTAATGCCGACGGGTGCCACTAAATTTGGATTAAGAAAGTTTGAAATAGATCATTTGCGGAGAACATATCTTAGAGTAATCAGTAATTTAGCATCAAGATTTTTTGGAATTCGCCATTATGAGTGAGACTGCCGTTGAACCTATGAATAAGCATCTCTCAAGTCAACTCTCGTGTTCGAACTCTGATGAAGAAATATCTGCTTGCTATAAACCAGAGGCTCGTTCAAGGCAGTCAGATCCAACTATTGGTATGAGAGATGGGGAAAACGTTCACGGTTTGAGTTCACATTATCTATGGATGTTGAAAGCCACAAATGTTCGATTGCCCGTTGCACGAACGTTTGCAACGATTGAAGTCGGTGGTAACGAAGCACTTGCAAAGTCATCAAATGAAAAAGAAAAGTCTACTGAGCAATTGAAAATTGACACAAACAACTTTATGCAACGAAAGTCGTTGGACACAGCAGCTTTGCTTGACTATGCTAATTTTCTAGAGTTAGCACGCGACTCTCTCGCTCAAGGTCTCGCGCCTTCCGTCGAAATAATGCGAAGAATTGCTGAGCTGGTGAAAGTAGATCGTATGCCAAATCTTGTTGCTGAGAATCCTTCACTCTTGACATTGTTTCAAGCTGAGGTACCGCTTCAGTACTTGCAAAAGTGTATCCTGCAGGCAGGAGCAACCAATGAAGTTGACAGTAGAAAGGCACTCCAGCTCATGCGACGGCGGAGAAAATTGCTCAGGTAGAAAATTTATCGCTTCCATGCCCATAAGAGGCCCGCATATACTATTGTCTTCAGAGAGCTCCTTGAAAAAAAAGAGGAACAACCATTCGAAGGTCAAATTACATTGAGTGAGGAAACGCGAAAGGTAAAACATTTGTGTTTTGATGCCAATACAAATAACTCTTGAGTTGACTCTTGTCCTTTTGGTTGTTCTTGCAAATTAATTCATTTACAGCATGCTGAATTGGAGCTTCGTCTTCTTCGATTGAAAGAGCTTCAAAACGCAGCTAGACGCAAGTTGGCTACATTCAATCAGCGTGACGAAACGAAGAAAGCCTTAAGTCTCAATCGCTGGGTATCAGCTCAAGCAGCCTTCATGCAAGAAGAGCTTGAAGCAAAGCTGCTAACTGCTCAATCTGCTCAATCTGCTATAAGCCTTAATGACGAACTAGTTGACATCACTGCGGGCATTCCTCCAGCATTTCACAGAGTTTCGATTCAATGCAATCGAAGACTAACTAAAGTGCACCCTAGCGAGCAGGTTTTGCGACTGAAACTCGACAGTTTGTTACAGTATCTCCCTTCACACTATCGCAAACTACGGAGACGGTGGGAAAAGCTTAGAGAAAGTGTGAAACAAGTGACAATAGAAGCGAAGAAAAGAATCGGTAAGGTTTATAGAATTAGTAAGGAAAATTGTTTAATTGAAAGTATTTTATTGTTCTGGGCGAAATTGAGTTTATTGTGTTGCTCAGGGGCTATTCTGCAACGCAAAGAAGTTCTTCGCGAGAGAGAGAGGAAGGAGCGAATGAAGCTGCTGAAGGAACATGATTTCGACAAGTATTTAGAGCTTGTCAAGCATTCGAAGAACGCGCGAATCCAAGAGCTCCTGAATCAAACAGACCGGTTTCTAGAAAGTGTCATGCATAAGGTGCACTTGCAACAGTGCGAAACATCGAGAGCAAAAGAAGCTCAAAAGCAGCTCACAACCTCTGTTAAAGAAAGTTGTGCCGATAATGCGGATGAAACTGCGCAGTCTTCACCCTCTACACACAGTGAAGCTCAGCTAAAAACTGTAGAACACGAAGTCTCTGAAAGAAGAAGAGAGTCATTAGGTTCCAGCTTATATCACGCAGTCGCACGACAAGAATTGAATGAGACGGTCCTTCAACCTTCATTATTAGTTGGCGGAAAGCTGATGCCATACCAGCTATCAGGACTCCAATTTCTTATTAATTTATACTTAACCAATCTTTCCGGCATTTTAGCTGATGAGATGGGTTTAGGAAAAACCATACAGACAATTGCCTTATTGGCTTATTTGAAAGAATTGAAGACCGTCGAGGGTCCGCATCTCATCATTGTGCCTCTGTCAACTTTACCTAATTGGATGAGCGAATTTGAGAAGTGGTGCCCGGTATTGAATGTCATTGAATATCGCGGAAACAGACAAGAAAGAAAAGTTTTGGCCCGTAGTGTAAAAAGCGGGGACTTCAATGTCTGTGTGACGACATACGATTGGATTATAAGAGAAAAAAGTACCTTATCAATACCTCATTGGGGTTACATTATCGTCGATGAAGGTCACAGAATGAAAAACGTCAAATCAAAATTTCATGTTACCTTATCAGACTTCCGTTCAACTCATCGTCTACTGCTTACGGGCACTCCGCTCCAAAACAATCTATCAGAATTATGGGCATTGTTAAATTTTCTTCTTCCACGCATATTCTCTTCGGTGACGGATTTTGAATTATGGTTCGAGGAACCGTTCAAAAACTTTCCCGGTCAGGAAGTGGCAGAGTTGACTGATGAAGAGAAATTTCTGATTATTAATCGATTACACTCCGTTTTAAGGCCATTTCTATTACGAAGGGTTAAGCAAGACGTCCTTCAAGATCTCCCGTCAAAGCGAGAATATATTGTGCGAGTTCAGCTGTCTGCTTGGCAGAAGCAAGCGTATGAGAATTTATCGAACAAAGCAATGCGGTAAAGCATGTTGTTTAGTGCGTACGTGCGCTCTTTTGCATCTTTCCTTGTTTATTCGCGGAAACCATTTCGAATGGTTGATGGGGTTTATATTCTCTGCTTCAGAATGCAAAATGTGCAAGGAAAAGTTTCTTACCGTTCGTTTGCGAACGTCATGATGCAGTTGCGTAAAATCGTTAATCATCCTTACTTGTTTGAAGATGAATATTTTATCAATCAAGATCTTTATAGAACATCGGGAAAGTTCGAAGTGCTTGATCGGTAGGTGTGATATATTCCACTCCTTGGATTAATCATGTATGTTATATGCGTTTGTAGAATGCTGCCAAAGTTGATCCATTTTAAACATAAAACGTTAATATTCTGCCAAATGACGCAACTGATGGATATACTTGATGACTATCTGGAATTTAAGCAATACAAACATTGTCGTCTGGACGGCAGCACTTTATTAGATGATAGGTTTGTTCATTCTTCATCAAAACTTGATTTTTCATGCCTCGGAATCCGCTTAGTACTTTATAATAAATAAATTCCATGTTAGAAAAGACCGCACGACGACCTTCAATGATCCAACTTCGGAGATGCTCATTTTCACTCTGTCGACGAGGTGCGTTTACTTTTGATAATACGTTCATGGAGAATAGTTACTTTTATGTCTACACTTGTTTAAAATCCTCAGGTCTGGTGGGCTCGGTTTGAACTTGCAAGCTGCAGATACCGTGATAATTTTTGACTCGGATTGGAATCCGCATCAAGACCTCCAGGCGCAGGCACGTGCTCATCGAATGGGGCAGAAGAATGAAGTTCGTGTATTCAAACTTGTAACTGTTTCTGGCATTGAGGAGGCTGTTTTGTCAAAAGCGCAACACAAGCTTGACATAGATGAGAAAATTATACAAGCAAGTCGAATTAGATATTTCAGATAGTGCTAGATGCTTTTCGATTGAATGAATTTAACATCGGCTCTCGATATTACGAATGTCAGGCTGGAATGTTCAATAATAAGTGTAATGAAGAGGAACGCCAGAACAGACTCCGGACACTCCTGTACAGTAAAGATGAAGGTCTAGAGGAGCGTGTAACAACTCCTCAAGAGGTAAGCAGCTTTGCGTCAACGCTTTCAACGCTTTCAACGCTTTAATGAATCTCGAAGGCTTCTCAGCAAAGCTTGAAATTTTTTTCTTACTCTCACTTCAGTTGAATCAATTTATGGCGCGTACAGAAGAAGAAGAGCAGTTTTTTCGGGCTTACGATGAAAACCTTTTCGGAATCGAGGCTTATAGAACTTTTGAGGAACGCTGTCCGATACCAATGCGTCCCAAGGGCACAGACCAAGTCTCTGATCTCGTTGACAGCCCTTCAGTAGACAGTTCTTCAGATATGTTTCAAGTCGAAAGAATCTTTCAAACTTCACGCGCAACCCGAGCCGCGACTCGTCGCGCAAAACTAGAGACACTTAAAAAACTGGAAGACGATTCGAGACTTGACAGTCCTTTGTCTTCATTGTCCCTCCCTCGATCACCATCGAATGTGAAGGCGGAATTACATGAAACGAAACGAAAAAAAAAGCAAACGATAAAAAAGAATCCGCAAATGATCAAAAATAAAGCGCAAGAAGTCGCTTGTAGAGAAGAGTCAACAGATATATCTTCAATGATTTCAGGAATTATGGGAATTACAGAAGAGACATTTCTGATAAAAAGTAATCGACTGATGTCATACGACGAAATCCCCGACACGTGGATTTCCGCCGAGGTTGATAGCCCTGCTGGAGAGCTAGAACGGACAGATCGAAAATCAAGATCAAGTCAGCATCGCATGACAGCAGAGTGCCTTTCCGAAGCAGCTTTTGCGAGAGCTCTACGAAGACTAGAAAATGGTGAAGCAAAAGATCTTGAGACAGCAATAAGCCTGGAGAAAAGCCTAATCGACTCGAAACGTGGTCCGAAAGACACAAAGCGACCTCGAGATGAACCTTACACTGACAGCGGTAATGAAGATCAAGTACTCACTAGATCAAAGCGTCGAAAGACGTCGCCTGCAATGTCTCAGCCTTCAAGAGAGTCAAAAGATAATGAAGTTGGTCCAGCAAGAGGTAGATTCTCTTCTGCTACGGAACTTAAGGAAGAATTTAGTGTGAAAAAATTTGGATTAGCTACGAAGAAAGACGAACGGTCTCAAGCTACGGGGCCTAAAGCCTGTGCGCAAACTCCGACTCGGGTAAGGACAAGGTTTGCAGAACGTTTTCGCTCTCAAGATAAGACATTCACGAGACAAATTAGTTCTAGACGTAACAAAAAAGACAACTTTACCCCCAGCAGAGCCAGAGATTGCAAACAAAAAAATTCAACGGAGCCAAAAGGCACGGAAGCATCAATAGCAGGTCAAGATGTCAAGAGCAAAAGTAACTCAAACTTAAGGAATGACACAACTCTGTCTTTAAAAAGGAAATCATTTGTTGCACCCAGTTCTCGACTTAGAAGAAGAGCACTTACAATCATAGATGACCATTCAAAAAAGGAAAATTAATATGCCGTTGTTGATTCCATAAAAAAGTTAACACAAACATTATCATAGAGCTTCTAACAAATCCAAGCCTGAGTCCATAAATTTGAGTGTATGAATGCGTTGTAAGCTAAACGAAACAAGCATAATCGTTATAATTATCTGTTTAGAAAAAATCAATCGAATGATGTGGCTCTTACCTTTGAGATCAGCAAACACAGCCAAAGTAAGGAAACAGTTAACACGACAAGTAGAAAAGAAGAGCTCCAAGGAAAACTGGAAATCAACAAGCATACTCATGCACAAAAGCAATGATGGATTGCTGTCTTACCTTGGCATAGAGCAAAGAAGTTGTGCTGTGAGAGGCAAAGCAATAAATCCAACTCTTCTGTAAATGAGTTGTTAGCAAGGCAGGAATAGTACGATCGATCACTCTCGACTTAATGTAATTCAATTTTTGTCAATCGGTACTTCTTAAAAATAAATATTTACCTAGAACATATATGGGGGAACGAATAAACAGAACGGCAAGGCTGATTCCACGTCTTAGCCAAATCCTCAAGATCGTTAGAGAAGTTCGTGTCGGTCAGCGGTGAAGGGTGGTGACTGTTGAAGATGCGAGAATATCGAGAAATCAAGATGTCCGCAAGAAGTGTCTGTATGATAGATTTTGACTTTGATGCACAAATGGTGGAAAATGATTATCAAATTACTTTTTTTATTAAAATTGAACTTGACAAATTTGAAAAAAATTTACCTGACGAAAACTTTTGAACACATTTGTTTCAATAAAGTTGAGCTTTAAAACAAAGCAATGTTTGAACCAATCTATCAGTAGCTCCAGACTTATCATACTTGTCTGTGAAGAGTTGTCAGAAATCTACAAATATCATCCTTTTATCAAAGAAATTCAAGCCTGTCTAATGAGCACCACAGTTTCTGGAATAAGAATTTCAGAAGTCTTATCCGCAATGCAGATTCAAGTATTCTAGAGTGATCTGGAGTCAAACATGTAGAGTCATTATGGGTAAGACTATCTAAGTTCCAATCAAATTGAATTTTTATTCTGCTTACGAGCCAAAGTATGATATTGAAGAAAGATATAAATGGCATACGAAGAGAAGAAACGCAGCGCAATAAGACTATCAACCCATCACAGAACATTTGAAACCGTTCAATCGCATCCGAGGAAACCAAGGC
This sequence comes from Ichneumoninae sp. B BG-2022a, assembly GCA_030522725.1. NCBI lineage: Eukaryota > Metazoa > Arthropoda > Insecta > Hymenoptera > Ichneumonidae > Ichneumoninae sp. B BG-2022a. Next base: position 84,783 of record JAPYZD010000003.1, read on the forward strand.
AAATAAATTTGAACGAGATGTTTTCTTGAATACCTAATAAGGGACATACACACAACCACAAATTGTTCTATCATACATCTTTAGGGTTACTATTCAGTGCAAACGTACGGTTGATTTGATCTCGGCGAAGTTATTTGTTGTGACTATGAGAAACATGACAGAGTCAGAGGAGTTTATTGCGATATTGAGGAGAAGCATACGAATAAGGTGTGCAAAAGTATGCACGACTACGTAGACTAATGCAAGCTGCACGGAAGCAATGAAAGCGAGGGCGGAAAATGAAATTTAACTTACACACAAATACAACACAATCTTCCGTAAATTCTCGGTACGATTCCAAAATGATTTCATGACAGTAGGAAGCTTTGATCTATGTAATTTTCCTTTCATTTTTCGCAATTTAATTTGTGATTCAATCAAACAGTCGAGGGCTTGATGGACTTTTGTGTTCACGTCTTGCGTGCTGCTGCCGATCCTTACGCGACATTTGATTGCAGGTTCTTCCGCGTCAGTACCTGTGATCGCGTCATTCAAGGCATTTTGTGATTGACCTGACGGAAGCGCTTGTACCAAACCGCCCTGAAGTAAGACTGGATGGCCGATACAGTTAAGTGTACAGCGCCCTCGTACTTGCTCATTTAAGCTCAAAATTTTTGACTGTTGTGATTCTGACCTGAGGGTCATCGAGGTCAATTCTTGAGTAAGTTCTAAGACACTTGGTATTACCGGGGTGCCAGCTGCAGACAGAGGGGGGGTAGCTGTAAGATAATCTTTAGAACATTTTTGTAAATTGCAAGGTCCTTCTGGTTCTGAAGGGTCAGAAGCATTTGATGCCTGTAATGTTGAGCAAATGCCAGAAGAAACATTCAAATCTTCCATGCGAGGAGCTTCATTCGAGGTTTTACAAGTTTTGATTGAAGTTGACGAAACAATCGGCAAAGCCACAACGTTTCGCATCAAAGAGTCCAAGGCATCTCGTCCCAGTGACCTCCATAACCTCTCAAATATTTCTAACATATTGAAAACAACGTAGAGCTTCATCAAAGATTGACCGCGAATAAAATGGTAAACCTCGGAAACGTCGACAAAGGTGTTGAATAATAGAACACCAGCAATCAATATAACAACACGAGTCAAGTCACAAGCCTGCGTTGGTGTGAGGAGAAACGGGTATATTCGTGAACATCCGCCGTCCATTTGATTTCGCAATACGGATGTATCGTTGCGTGTATAGCATTTGTCGCAATCCAGGGTATCTACGCCTGCCGAGGCTTGAACTGAAGCTTGAGCGTTGGCTTCAAGGAGACTTTCATGATCATTGCGAAGAGTTGGGCACGGTGAAAGGGAGTAATACCTCAATCGGACTTTTTCAAAAGATGGGGAATATCTTTCGAAATTCTCAGTGAGTTCCCAGCTGAAGTCCGACATCCAAGAAACAATATTGACATGTGCACGTCTGACGAAACTACAAAATCTTTGACGGTAATAGTTTGATGACAAATCTTTGAGACGCATCAGCCCAAGACGAGTTAGTTTCCAAGCTGCTATGCTTGCCTGATTGATTGCACATTTGGATATTATTAAATTTTGCAAAAGACTCTCTATGCTGAAACCTATAGTATCATTGGAAATAACGAGAACATCTCGTGCAGCAAAACAACAACTTCAAAATACGAATTCTTTCGCAATTGAAAATCGCAATGACTAACCTGAAGTGGCATAAGCGTAAGCTCATATAATACACATTCCAGACATACGGCAAATCCAAGTGCCAAGACCTTCTCCAATCTTACAGGAATACGAAAGAGGTCACGAACTTGATTCTGAGCCCGTGGATAGAAAAACATCAAAATCCAACCTTAGGTACTGCATCAAGCAATGTTCTGGTGACAATTTCCTTAGGAGTAGGTTTCTGTGGTGCGGTGTCAGACGTCGCTTTTCGTGGCTGTTTACTATCAGAGCATAAAATTTCACGAGGGACCCTTTCACAGAAAAGCTCATTCCAGAAGAAATCCAAAAAAGTCAAAGATTGAAAGTTCGTTTCTAAGATCGGGGCACTTTCTGGCAAGAGGAATTCAGAAGCCGCTTGCCTCGAGAACGATAAGGAAGGTTTAATATGAGAAGGCTTGCGAGTCTTCAGACTGGGAGTGGAGCTCGTCTCATAAGAAATGTCCCTCATATGCGCACTATTAGTCTTCCGAGAGCCGGCTAGAGGATTTGATACGGCCGGATATTCTTCGTAAATATTAGCATTAATGACCTCAGCATTGTTGGCTGGAGTTGACTTTATTATTTTTTTACGGAAGTTCGGAATCTTTCTGTCGCGGAAATGGCTAAATGGTGACGCTCTCTCCTTAATTGGGTCTTTCGTTCGACCGTCGTCTTGTAATTCGACACCTCGATGACGATGTCTTGATAAAAATCGGGGAAAAGTTAGAGACACCTTTGGGCTCGTTAAAGTCTGCCGAGACCAAAAGCATATTGAAGGACAAGACTGTGATCGAGGGATTTTTGCTGCTTGGCGATTGTTCGTTGTCAACGAGTCCAACACTTCAGGAGCTTGAATAAATAGGGATGATCTATCATATGAGGCAGGTATCGCGTAGTCTATATCTTCAAATCGAATGTAATCTGTGATTGAATTTGCAGCTAAATGTGATGGCAATGAGACTCTCTGCCGTATTGCTTCAGTTTCAAGCAATGGCAACCAGTATGAGTCACGGCCATCTGGACAACTATAGAAAGAGCTTCCGCTTGAAAGTATCTGACATGATGAACCTTCCGACTCATCAGAGCTGAATGGGCTTTTATTTCGAAAACGAGCAAATACTGTGCTTGCCACGCGAGTCGAAAAATCGCGGAACCTGTGCGACAATGGAGTGCTACCAGGTTCCAGCGAGATATGAGCTTGAGGCTGCTTCAACCATAGCTTTGACTTAACTTTCAATGATCGAGGCTCTTTAGATTCCGTCTTTCGATCAATGGCTATTTTATTGCTCTTAACGCTGAGGTCACTGACAGCTGTCTCAGACAAGTCTGGAAAATGAGGAACTGATTCGGATACTCTATCATGGTGATTACTGGTAGCGTGTGGTGTTGTTACAGGCGTCCTAGCATAATCGTTCGCGTCGCAGTGTGCCATCAAGGCAAAGCATGAGCTGGACCTGGCGTACGCTTCTCAAACGAGCAGGTCCGGGTTTCAGAGCGAACGACATTGGCATTCATGATATAGAATGATAGTGAGCTTCTAGTGTCAGCTTGGGAAAGCCATGAGCAGGTGCTTAGAACCAGTTCATTCGGCGTTGGATCAGCTCTGTATAGCGGTGCTACCATGGCCAAACCTTGTGGAAGCAAATCATTTGATCACGACCTTCAGTATCTCAACTAAAGTAGGTATTATGGCCATTGGTTGTCGGAATGGATGCATCTACCTATGGCAGTTCACCGATCTCAAAATCACACCTTCACCGCGTATTGCCTGCATTGCGGAGTTTTCTGGCGCTGCCTCCATTGTCAACATTTTTTTTTCACCTTGGCCTGCACCAAACTTGTTGGGAATGAGATTCGCATATCTACTAGGATCACACCACTCAGATGGTTTATTAAGATTCTGGACATTGGATGATGGTCGTTGCTTGTATTCTCTACCAACAGTATGCTCTTTAGGAAGTCCAGCTGTTATGTCCGTATTACTATCAGATGAACGATTCCTAGCACTGGCTTCTCATAGGTCAATCGTAATAGTAGACTTGTGGGCGCGTTTAACAGCAGTTTTTTTTTTATTTATGTCATCTGAGCAAACAAATGCCCCTCTGCAGCCTCTCTTGGCAGCGATAGCAGAACGGCTTGTGTCTCATCGTTCGCCACCTTGGGATAGCATCAAGCTGACAAACCCTGCATCATCTATCGAAAGGGGTCAGAATCCCGGTTTTGGAGTGTCAGCTCAGGCATTCATTACAGCTGATGGGGTAGTCATCGAATCTATCTCTACTAATGCACATCTGGATCAGGGAACATTTCGTTCTTGCTGTCGGCCTATTGTGTCTGCCATTTTCTCCAACGGAGCAGTAATGTCTTGGGATTTGTCCCTAATTCTTGCTCGTTGGAAGAGCCGTTTCCGATTTGAATCACATTTCCCAGCAGCAGCACAACCAAATTTTGACGCTTCGTCGCAATTTTGTGCTACTCCAAAGGCTCAATCCTCGCATGTTGCTGTTCTGCCTGAGGATTTGATTCCAGATGGAACAGTTCTTCTTGCTTGTCCAATAGCTCAGAATGACAATGTGACTGCTCCGCCGGTGAGCGATATATGACAGCGATTAAGCATTTGTTGAATTTCAATATTATGTCAGGTGCATAGGTCCCTTCCCCTCTCAGCCTCCTTGTCAACCGTCACAAATTCTCAAGTGACAGCTGAGAACATTACCGCGTCAATTGTCAGTCAAAAATGTATCTCCTGCTATTTTGGATATAAGTTAGATGCATTGCACCAAGCAGCTCGTGCTAGGTCGCAGCTTTCAATGACATCATCAAGCCACAGTTCAAGTGTCGGTAACTTGGCTCAAATGCGTCGATTTTCTTTATTTTCTGATTCGGATGGCAGCAGCTCCACTTCCAATAGATTTGAACATCACCAAATCCTGTGTGTATCGTCACTCGAGGTGGTGAACTTGGACCCTATACTCGCCACCGGTGTGCTGGAAGGGGCATCAAATACTGTTCTGGTAGAGAATGAGCCATATTGGGTTGGACTGAGACTAATAAGCCACCTTGATGTCAAGGTCTGGGATTCTTTTCTCTCAATATTTGAAATTTCACAACAAGAAGCTTCCCCTCAAACAATACCAGCTTCAACTATAAACTCAGTAGTAGCATCATTTACAAGTGACGGAAGAGTCTTTTTAACGCGACCAGATCGTAAAAGACTTCAAACAGTGTACTTGACTTCTTTGCCCAAAGATCTGATTCATCCATTGAATTCTGATGGTCCCCTGCCTCTATTGGTCTTCACAGAAGGGCCAAATAACCAACCTATCTGCATAGTAATAGCAGTGTCTTATTCAAGGCGTGATCAAATACAATTTCTTCGATTTGATTTAAGCCCTGAGACTTCGAGGGAAGCCCTCTGCTGGAGATTCTACTCATGGAGTAGTTCTGTTCGCTTGTCTCACATATGGAAAGCTAATCCAGCGTCGTTATCTCCCGAAAATTTCATAACATGGACGACGGCCGAAACTAAGGGCAGAATGTTCTTTGTTGGTAGCAGGGCTGACGGGAAATTGACGTCTTATTGTCTAGAGCCATCAAGTAAGAATGAAAGCTCAGCCAGTGAAAGTTCAATTCAAACACGCACCGCGACAGCAATACAGTCGATTGAATCATCGGCAAGTGTTGCCCCTGCGTTGCAACCTCACCCGAGCTCTTGGGTTACTAATGCCTCTCCACCTGAGAGAAATTCAGACATTGTCAAACCGCTGAGCTTGCGCAAAAAAGCACGCAAACGATTTCAAATAACATCTTCACAGACATCATCGTCGCCATCATCTTTCAACGTATCTGTTGGTCGAAATACAGTCTATTCCGGATTAGCTCTAGGCAGCACTGCTTCTACAATTCTGAATACCTCCCCAGAGATCGCTGCGCAGACGTTGCGGTCACCCTTACATCAGTCAAAGATACCTAAAATCTATAATGATGGAAGACAGTCTCGGTGGATAACTGCACTAATCTCTATGGAGGGTGGAGTTGTTGTTGGTGGGACCTCCGAAGGAGATCTGATGTGGTGGCTGCTACCCAAGCTGAATTTACAAGCTTTAGTACCTGGCCTCCATAACGAGTCCGTCGCTCGACTTTTTCGAATAGTTAATCTAATTGGTGGGAGCAGCGCACTTGATTCTACCCGTATTGTGTCTGTCGATGCATCGGGACAGCTCATCGTCATAGACATTTCTTCTTCTAGAGCCAAACGTGTCCGAAGTGGCAACTTACCAGAGACTAGGCAAAGGCGATACCTCAGAGCTGATTTTAAAATGAAACATGGTTTTCTAAATGAAGTAGGTGGTCACCCAAAGAGAGCATCAAACATTTCGCCAGCTGTCAATAGTGAAGTTGAAGACTGGTGGTGCATAAAATGGAGTAGTCATTTACGCGACAAAAGAAGAAAAGCGGATGCTGGATATACTGCCTCCTTAAGTTCAGGTATGTGTCATGTTGTGCCAATGAATTCAATAAAAAAGGTCATTCAATAAATATTTGCGAGGAACGCACAATAACCTTTAAGTGTTTGCCATGAGCTATACAAGCTGTACGATCTAAGTGGATGTTGTCTTACTTGATAATCTTGCTCAATTAATGCTTCTGTAGCCACATCAAGTGTCCCTCGGCTTAATCGCATGCCACGACATCCTCAACTGATGCCTGATGATATTCAAAAGATTGCAATTGACGTTCTCACTAACATTTTGGTTGTGGTCGGATCGCAGGAACTGTACTTGTTCTCGTTATCACGGAATAATTTCATTTCCTGTCTTGGCTTGTTCAGCCTAGTAGCTCAAAATGCTTTGCCCATAATCTCTGATCCGCTGATCGACAGAGTCTCTATTCCAGCTGCTTCCTTCTTTCCTTTGCTGCTGGGTGCTACAACAGCAGTCACTTCTCAAAATCCTACAAATAATTTAATAACAAATTCCATGCCTTTCATGACGACTGCTCCACTTCGCGACTTAACATGCGTAGGATGGCCCTTTATCTCTAATATGTCACTATGGTCTGTTCTGCCATGTATACGTGGAACCCAATGTGGAGCTTGGCTTGGGAATTTACAACTCGGACCAGTTTCAATAGCCGATTATGGTACGGCGTGTCCCAATGACTCTGACATTACAACCTATAACTTAAAGAGACTTAGTTGTTTGGCCACTATCCCTGTAATTATATTGCCAATAGTTCGTTTACTTCATGATGTAATAGATCAACAGAAAGTTGAGCGAACCGAAAGAGAGCAATCAAGCCATAGACGTTGTAAGATGGACCAGACAAGAAGTGATGGAGTCATAGCGAAGTCGAGGTTTCCAGTATCTCCTTCTCTTATGAGCCTTTTCATTCCTGCATGTTTTTGTCGTTCGTTGCAGTCTATAATACCTTCCGACATTATGCAAAGAATGAGATCGCAGCGGCTTAATTTTTGCGTCGGAATTCTTGGAAGCTCCTTGACTATATCCATCCCTATACCACATTTTGTCTCGAAAGTGGGAATAGACCCCCATCCTCTCAGCTTAACGCACTTTTCAAACCACAATAATACGGATCCATTGCCGCCTCAGTCGTGTCAGTTCCGCAGATTTGATTTCGCTGCCCAATCATATAATAGAGATAAACTGAGAATCGCGTCTTTGCTTCCGCTTGATCTGAATATATATGATTGCTACAATTCCAGATCTGTAACCGATCAAATGGATTGTGTCATTCCCTTACCTGCTGATCTGATTCCAACAAAGCAGTATGGAAACGAGAAGAGGCGATCCCGTGCTGCAACTATCTCGTGAGCAACTTCTAGCATACATTTTCATTTTTCAGGCATTCGCTTCTACCAAGGTGAGAAAATCTCGTATTTGTTTCCACAGATTTTCAGATCTTCTGAAACTCCAACATCGAACTCTGAATTAGTCCGCGTCTCAGATACAGAAGAAAGTGTAAACGAATGGCAGAACCAACGGTCAAAATACAGAGCTAGAAGTCTTGTTCTTCATCTAAAAGATCCTGACGAGTTAGATGCTGAAGATGAGAGTGATTTGCCAGATTTGCAGCCATATGTACAGACTTTAAGTGATGATCTTTACATAAGCGTACAATTAATGGGACGAGAAAGTGCACAGCTCTCAGAAATTTTTACGACGGAGCTTGCTTTGATGTCAAGCTACACACTTGTTATATGGACACTTGTTACAGATCTGCTGGTTCATGCTTTTTTCAGAAACATAGCAACGGGAGCATTCAATCGGCTTAAAATGCAGAAGAGTCTTCTTCAATATGCTGTCAGAGAGCATCGAGGTCTTCAAGCAGGTTCATTAACAATTTGGACGGCTCTTACTCTGCAACCATCTTCTGAAATGATTAGGACTGAAGCGAGAATCTGGCTTGTACTTTACGCGGCCTGCGCAAAGCTGAGTGGTTGTGTTGCTGTTGTTCGGGAATTTTCCGCTCTTCTCTCTGCATCTGAGCAGAGCACACGAGCAGCCTCGTATGACATAAGTCGGCAGTCATGGAAAAGTGCGGTGCCCTGTTTGACAAATATATACTTCACCAATGTCCTGCTTGATAAGTTTCCCGCAGGCCACAGCGGCATTCAACTCAGCTTATCGACAATGTCAATGATCCTTCTGGCTGAAGTTTTGCAAAAAAGACCTGCCGCTGCTAGAGGTAATTACAGCACAGAGCTTGATTAATTGTCAGGTTTATTATACACTCGTAAGCCTGAAGCCGTGACCTTGATGGTGGCAAGACGCCTTTTGATTCATACGGGCCCAGAATGTGTTCCAGAGCTGCCTTTGTCACTTATCACGTACCTTTTGCAATTGTTTACCAGTGGCTACCGGCTGTTATGGAGGAAAGCGCTCTTCGGGACTCCAGCTGCTGCAAACATGTTTGAATGGAAAATCTGGCGTTTAGAAATTGCTTCTCAATCTGCAGCAGCAGATGTCTCAATGGAGATGTCTGAAAGGACAGTTATGTCTTTATCTGCGCTTGATCCTTCAAAGCCTAATCGGATAAGTGGGGGAGTTCCCTCATGTCCCAATGAGGGAGTCTCTATGCCCTCCTGGCGCGTGGAATTGCTTCATCAATTGATTTTTCGGATTTTCATTCTATCTCAAAAGCCCCAACTTGCTGTTCCAGCTGGGTGTGCTCTACTCCAAATAGGGCGAGCAGACACTCTCAGGCTTATTCGAGCTTTGGCTTTTGCCGCCAGGTAAATCAAAAACTACAATTTCGAATTGTTTTGGATAGGCGTCTGGATCAGGGCGTTGCTTTCTGTAATAGCGCTATTTTGCTTTTGGTTCGCCTTTTTGTAAGGTTCGTTGGAAACATAGATGTTTGACTCTGTGTGTATGTGCAGTTACCCTCTACTGTCCCTGGAATACCTTCCTGAGATTACTGACAGCATTGTCAAGTGTCTCGATCCTGCTGGCCCTTCTCTCAGGTAACTTGAATTGTCAAATATTTTATTCCAGACGCAATACGCTGAGCTCTGCTACCTCCGCCCTGTTCCAGCTCGTGCGTGTCTTTCCAATGGTGACTTTTCATCAATCCACGCAAAGATTCGCTGTTGGTACTCTACAAGGATTTGTTGTTATTCATGATTTACGTACTGCCACGAAGTGGCGAGTTCTAGATGGTCATACAGGTTAGAACGCCACAATTTGGTGCAAAATTTGACTTTAGGTCCGGTTAGCGCTTTAGCTTTTACAAATGACGGATCGGAGATAGCATCATATAGTGCTAAGGACCTAGCATTCTGTTTATGGCAGGTAACTAATTAGCAAGCTTTAAACTTCATATTCACGCACGACGCAGCTTCATGCGCAGCATTGCTTCTTATGAATATGTATCGAGGGTTTGACTTCTAACGCTTTGAGTATGTGCAAAAGTCTCATGTATCTCTCAAGTGCTCCTCTTCTGGATTTCTGGGAGGGATTCTTGGTGTTAGTGGCAAGTGTCAAAAGTTGCTTCGGCTACCCAAGCCTGCAAAGGGTTCAGTCTTGCCGGCAAAAGAGGTTTGTAGGGAGCGGGGAAGTTCTGTGCTATAGCTCATATCTTAAGTGATAGTGGTCGCTAATAATTTGACTTGACATGCTTCACTCTGATGATACAGCAACTGGAAACCATGCGACTCGTTTTCAAAGCAAAAGGTGATTGGGTTTTAAGAAGGTGAATTACCTACCCGTTTCCTAAATATGCGATGCAGAGAAGATGGAAGAGGCTATGCAATAAGAATTTGAATGGAAGAACTGTTAAATTTGTACTGAGTTCAATATTTCTCTTAATTATAGGATTTGACCGCGCAAAAAAAAAACTCACGAACATAGAATTTGTGCAGCCCTCAAATCATTTCGCATATTTTCTTTGTACAACAACACATGATGGTTTCAATGAATAGTCGCAGTCATAAATTCCTTAGATTCCTCGTCCTCTTTGAGAAGCAGCTTCTTTTAAGGGTTTCTCAGCCTGAAACAGTTATGTGTTGTCTTGAGCAAGTCAACCATAGCCTGACCTCGGGATCATGCAAAGGACAATTTTTTAAAAGATCGAGCATTTGCTTACGAACTCGATCTTTCAATATCTCGATTGTTTCTCCTTCCTGAAGGAAAAGTGATCTTCAGATGAATTACCTTAGGTCTGATTGGGTCACCAAAAGCAAAATAGGCTGTACCCATGTCCATAAGCTTGGACTTTAATGGAAAAATTGCCCGGCTATTATGTAGAACTGATATCGATGATGTCTATAGCAAGGCTATACATAAAGAATAGTGACGCAATCTATATATGTCGCGTACCGCATGGCAATATCTCACAGCTATTTTCTATAGCAAACCGAAAAAATCCGTCCTTGAATGGCTGCAAACGCCCACTTTGAGACCTAGTGCCTTCTGGGAAAACTACTTGTCCCACACCCATAGAATGCAGATTCTTACAGCGCTTCATCATTTTTGTTGTAGATCCGGGCTCAACACCCCAACCACCTGAGCGTGACAGCAAAGTGAGACAATTCAAGATCCGGTGATGCCGGTTCATCTATAGAGCAGCGCTTAAAGCTCTAAATATGTATAAAAACGTCTCAAGTTTAGAAAGAAGTCACACCCTTAGATTCTGTGAAGAAAACCGGAATCTCTCCACTCAAAGCTAATGCCCAGCCGGCGATAGGTAATTTTAGCAAGTCGGCTTTGAATAAGAATTTGAGGGGCCAGGGGAAAATGGCGGCGCTTACAAGCCACGGATCAGCACCACTTAGATGATTGATCATCACTATTGTATCGGAGGGGCTGTATCCTATTGGAGGGCGACGAACAACTTTAAGCCGCCAAAATGGATTGATAAAGAAGCCACCTGATTACGATGGTCTTGCCACGTCGTCATGCTCAATGTAGAGCAACAACATAACCGTAAAGCAGCATGTACACAAAATCTTTGCCTGGCTCACTCACTAGTTGCCGTAAAAAAATGAAGCACACGACCCATCACGACGAGCTTGACACGCTCATTGTAAATAAAAAGCGGAAAGAGCAGCAGCCACAAAAGCGCCTAATTTAAATGTATCAGATCTTATTTCACCTGCACTGCTAGTGCCAATGTTAAACCTATCGCAAATAGTGCAAAAACCCAGACTGTGATGACGACTCGCAGGGGGGTTGTGGATACCTTTGCCTTCATAATGTTGATATGGCAAAACAATTGATGTGAGTTGGCTGCATGCGGAAAAGGACCTGCTTAATTTACTGCAATATTAAGGCGCGGAATCGCAATCAGAACAAAACTATTGTGGCTACCTACTAAGGTCCGAATCGTCTAGTGGTCAGGACAACACGTTGTGGCCGTGTAAACCCAGGTTCGAATCCTGGTTCGGACAAGTTCTGTACAGTTTATGTCTAGATATCTGACATTAAGTCGTTATCTATTGTTTAAATTAAGTTAAGCCCGACTTACAGCGTCTCAATTGATGACAATGTTTGAGGGAGTTACAGAATTAATAAACTGATTATTTAAACCACGTGATTCTTACCGTTTCCCAGCCGTCAGTAAGCAGGACTAATATTCAAATTTAATCAAATATTATCATGTACCAACACGAGCCACGAAACACTCAGTTCATAGAATATGTCAATATCCATTTTGCTTATGATTTCACAGATGTTAATTCCTGTATATCGAGTGCCATGCATGAAAGCCTTCTGCAGCGAGAAAAGATCTCCAACCCTTACATTTCGCAATAACTGCTCAACATGCATTTGCCGTTTACGATTATAGAAGATTGTAACTATGTCACGGTCAAGACTATCAAGCATTTTTTGCAAATTCTTGAGCATAGTGCTCAAATGTGCTCTTGTAAACCATGCCCTCGTTTGATACTACGGCAATATAAACAATAGATATTTGGCGTAATACTACAGTAAACCTGATCCGTCATGTGAGTTCAATTTGGCCCTGCAGAGGCTTCAGGGCAACAACAAGCTGCTTCTGCTTATTCATATATATTGCTATACATCAGCAGGCTGCAAAACAGGCAAATTTACACGTGACTCTTGAAAAGCTCCTTTGTAAATCCAATATTTTTGTTTAAACGCCGCCTCAAACTACATAGCTCATCAAAGTTTGGAGTGCACAGCATGACTAAATCTATAAATATGTGAAGTTTGTCGATATGAACGTATCGTTGTATCATTGTCGATGACGCACGAGGCTTGAATGACAGTAAATTTTTGGTGAAGTTGCGTATTTAGATTGGACTCTATTTTCTGTAATGTGTCAAATGATATCTAAAACACTGCATGGAGGAACCTATTATTTCAACTTAGATGTTCATGCAGTTACTCTCGGCATTTCTCTGTCAACCAAAAAGGCCATACGATTAAGACATACTCAAGTTAGTATAGCATGACTGACAAGCTGTATTCAAGGAAATCTGCATACAGTACGATGGATGTCGCGAGCCATGAATATATATATTTCCCATAAAAAAGATAAGCAATATCTGGTTTAATTCGCGAGTAATACTCGGTGCGAGCTCTGACCTTCATTGCAGAACCGTGCCATTTGGTGCTTGAAAGCTATTTCGCATCACAGTGAAAGAGGTTAAAGTAAGAAAAAATGTTAAGCAAAAATTGTAGTATCAGCGAACATTACGAAGTCGTTGATGCCTTCACTTGACTCTCATGCCTCAGCATTATCCAACTAAACATTTTTTTAAGAGACTTAACATGCATCCTAGTAGACCCACACAATAGATTAAGAAGCTTAAGCACCTCTAAAGATCAAGTGAAAGGAATAGTGTCCAAGGGGAGCAAAAATGTTGTAAGCTTTATCGATTGCTTAATCATTCAATGATTTCAGCTGAGCTGCCTATTCAACAACATTCTGGAATTACATTTATTATAATTATTGCCCGTACAGTTGCTACAGAGAAACGCTGCTTAGTAATTATGAGTAGCTCTATATATGAAACATTCACTAGAAAAAAATAATTCAAGGTTTGAAAAAGCCAAATTCTGATTCGGGGTCTACTCTAAGGGAATCAGATAATGCAAATTTTGATTTAAAGAAACCTTATGCGGACACTTCCTGTCTCCATTGAGGTGATACCGCTCCAACATATCTCATTCCAATCAATGTAAATCCGATTGATTTTGCTTTTCTATGGCGTAAGCAGAAAATTGCTTGCAGCTCAACCACAATTTAAGCAATAAATTTAAGGAATCAAGGGACGCGTCTACTTGGTATGTTCTCGGGTACAAGCATATATTTTCGTACGTACGGATCTATGTATTAGCCTATATAGTGAAATACTGCACTAGATTGAGTTATTTTACTGCTTCTCTGATACAAGCGTGTTTTCAAGGTCAGATATTTGACGGAAAGAGTACCGTCTCTGGACCCTTGATGACATAGAGGTAGGGACTCAAAATAATACAAAGCCCTTTTGTAAAATGCGGAATTCGTCACTAAGAATTTACACGTGTACATAGCATATTCATAGTCGATGAATACATCAGATTGCATAGTAGAAGCGTCAAGCTTTCAGCGCGCAGCAAAAGTGCTTCGCTCTGGCAAATCAATATTAATACTATTTGAATGATATGAGCGGCTTTACAGCTTTTATATTATTACATTGGTCCATATAAAAAAGGATTTTATAAAAAAATTATCACAATATCACTTTAAAAAACGATCTATATCAAGCAATGCCATATATGTTTATTTGGCTGTCCCAACCTTAGCCGGTCTGTGAAAAGAGCAATTTTTTTTTCATTGCAGCCGAACTTGCCTGAGTACTCTATCTTTAATTTTATACCCTTTCTTTATCACCTGGGTTACCGTTCCCTTAGCCTGATATTGCAAACATTTGATGTGATATGATAGTCTCTGCTGGTGTCACGACTGGCCGTTAATTGTTCATTGTAATTCATAGACCTCTTCTTACAGTTCCTGGAAGCGACATTTCGAAGAGCGCTTCATGCCACTTCGGAGTGAAAGATTCATTCAGCTGAAGTTTACTTTCGCGTGATAATAACGTACCGGGTCGAAACTGGTGATACCAAAATTGCCAAGAGTATTGAGCAACACGCCGTATGTCATCTTTACACCCTCGGCTATTGCTGACTGTTCTGCCTATACAGGCTTATCAGCAATGTTGGCAAGTAACTCACGCCTTCCTCACAATGTTTTACGGCCAATTCTAGGTTATCTGCGACTTCCAAGACTGCTTGTGCAAACTTTGTGACGGCATACTGCTTCGTTATTTCTAACTGCAATCAATTAATTATTGTCTGCCTTATTGATAAGACTGGCATTGCTGATTACGTACCTCTTTGTCGAAACGTTGCCTGGCATTTTCGTTCTCTGCTAATGCTCTTAGTAACCTATCCTGGAAATCTTTACATCTTAACTCAGCTTGCGCCAATTCCTCTTCCATAGCATCAATTGTCTTTTTCAATTCATTAATCTGTGCTGTTGCTTGTGCACATTCAATAGCATTGTCTGGCGTCCAGTCCGTCTTCGCGACGGTTTCTGACAGCACTGTTGAGGTAGATGGAGGCGGGCCAGAAAAATGCCGAAAAATATACAGCGGCGAATACGACGTCACTGGTCGGGTTTTAGGGGGCAATATGTTGACCTGAGTTCTAAATGCAGGTATTAAACGATTGCAAGCATGAAGAAGGCCTGAAGTTCTCATTGAACAGAGTTGTCCAGCAGGTTTGATGAGGTACATGTAAAAAAAAAGGGCAGAAACGTTAACTACAATTAAATCGGGAGCACTGATCTTAATAAAACTTAAAGTGATAAGATTTCGCGATAAAGTTTAGGCATTTCGTTGAGACAACGCTTTTTGATTTCCTCACTATATGTCGCGGAACTGAAACTTTTTAGCCAATTGAGTTTAACAAGAAGAGGTAACGCCGTCGAGAGTACCACATCAATGTAGAATTGTATTTGAGCGTCCGTCATGGTCATATGGTGGCAACGCCAGGTGTCCTGGGTTAAAAATTCACAGCAATCACCATCTTTTGAGACAATAAACGCACAGAGAAACATCAGACCCCTGCGTACACTTTGCGACAGACGTGAGAAAAAATCTCGCTTCTTTAGGAAACTTTTTTCGACACTAAGCAAAATGTCCCGATAAAAAGCTCTGAGGTTTAATTGTTGTGAAATCGGCAAATTGGAATTTTGAAATTCTAAGTGCTTCACCAGAGCTAATAATGATGCAATTGTAAACTCTGTCAAACTCTCACAAACGCGCACAAGACTTGCCGCTAATTGAACCCATTCAACTACCCATCTTAATTGAGGTAGCTCGTTACAAAACATTACGGTATGAGTTTTTGGTGTAGAGACAAAATGGCTCATTTCAGATATCTGATATAGTGCGGAAGTGAAGAAAGGAAAATCAGGATGACGAGAGCTATCTTTCAGATTTTGCGGCATTGAAACGGGTGGAATCCCCCAAAATAAACAGATCTGGGGTATCAACATAACGCGTAAAATTCCTAAGGATTTCGTGTCCACTGATATATGAAACGCATTCGATGATGCACGAGAAGCCTCTGTTGAGGACTTAGCATCAATGACACAGGGTAGCAACATTTGTGGCTTTGTTATCTTGGCGCTATTGTCCTCCGGATCATCAGCGTACGCAGCTTTTGAATTGCCATTCTCCTTGAATAATGTGTTTTCATTCACGCTATCAGACTCCCCTTGCATGTAATATTTCACTTCCGTATGATTTGAAAGTCTCCGTCGCTTAACACTTGGAACATCTCCAGACTTGTGTTGCTCTAGAGGAAAGTCGCGAAGGCTAGTTCCAGAATTCTCCATACTGGATTCACAGGAAAAATTTGATGACTCCAAGTCTTCAATTGACGCATTATTCGAATGCCGAATAGCGATTTTTGAAGAGCTCTTGTCCAAAGAAGGTGTTAAAAGTGATCTCGTTTCAGTTTCCGCGCAAAGCTGCCCAAGAGTTCCTGTGAGCTTATGGGGACACCCTAGGCGTGACTCGACGCTAGGCTCTTTAACGCCGAATGAACTTATATCCTTAGGACTTTTTAAGCTTAAATAGTGATTACCAAGAATGGACCACCATTCGTAGAAATACGTATACATTTGAGAGCGCATCAAGCTGCTCAATTGCTCCTCTGTCATCTTTTTTCCAATTAATGAATCTAGAAAGTTTTTGCCGGTGAATAGGTTGTCATTTGGATTTCTATTTTCATCGATAACTTCTTTGGTGTGAACGTCTGCAGAATTATTTCCGGTTGACTCAGTGCCTCTATTGACGACTAATTTCCGTAGTATGACACTCTTTGCCTTCGACGAAATTAAATCTGCTGAATGACTCGCCACCACATGCAATACTTGATGAATGAGTCGAGTTCTATGCTCAGCAATGAGCACGAACCCCAACTGCATAAACCCTTGACAGACAAACATAGATTGACGTAAGCTTCTTCTTGACTTTGTTTCTAAGGCTCGTTGTATACAAGAGGATAAAGAAGAAAGCGATTCTGACATCAGTAACAACAGAGCTAGACTTGTTTGCAGAGTGGGAATGTCGTCTCGTTTCTGTAACAAAAGAACGCATACTAGCTGCACCAAAGTCATGGAAGTTCGCGCAACAATTTCTGAAAAAATTTTCTCGTGGACGCCAGATGGACACGAAGGGGGCTTTATAGCATCAATGAGAATGTCATAAAAAAGCCGATGAGACGCTGTCTGAAATGGCAATGTCCTAGGGCTTTCAAGCTCTTACCATGATTCTGTTGCACAGTGATCTAGAATTTTGTTCATTCATCTTGACATCTTGAAGAACTTCATCGTCGTCTGTATTCGCTTGGGCAAGTTCCAGAAGTAATTCAGCGAGAATCAATCTTGTCGCACCGGAGATAAGGTGATTGTCGTTTGCGGCATTGAATGAGATGGGCTCAATGCGCTCCCGGTTAACGTCAGGGTAGACGTCTCCGCGACTCTGTCCAAATTTAAGCTGAATTTGCCTGAGTGCGTACTGTGAGCCTTTACATATTTTTGCTCCAGATTGTCCATTATTTTCAAGAGTTTTAGATTTCGCCCAAATATCTACTATCGTTTGAACAAAACCAGCCGTCTCTGGAGTAGATCTGTTTGCGACTTGTTCATCACTAGAAAATAGAATATTGGCGAGAGCAATATCATGCCTTGATATTTTGTCAGTCCCCCTCATACGAGTAATATTCAGCGCCACTTTAGCAACGCGATGCAGTTTCCAAGAAGTGTTTGGATAGATGCATCGCTTCATAAGATCACATACAGAATTCGCCTGGAGAAATATTGGCTTCATGATGTTACAAAATAACACTGTCAAATATATAACTGCATTCAATGTAACTAGGAAGTAGTTATTTAGGCAGATGACCCAATTCACTCGTATTTTGATGATACTTGAGAGTTTCAAGGAATCTTACGACGGAGCTTTCACTTGACTCTCCTCCGGCAAACACAAAAATTTGCCGATGGGAGCTCGAACTGAAACAGTGAGAGTTCTTTAAAAGAATTTCTGCTATTTCCATCGCATCAAATCGAACAGCTACATCTCTGTGAGTCAAACAACATCGAAGGCTCCGCCCCAATCCTTTTGCGAAGGCATTCAAATTGTAGGTACCACCTCGACATAGACACAACGCCTTCTCCAGGATCTGTCGATAGGCTTGACGAACCGCAGGGTCTGAGTCAGCAGCTAATCTCGCTACGCTTGAAAGTAAGTGACCGATTTGAGGAAGAATATGATTTGAATATTCCTCAATGAGCTCTTTTATCTGTAAAGCTGCTTCTCTTCTCACATTGGTATTATGGTGTGCTGTCTGAGGAAAAATGTATATAGTGATTTCAACAGTCCGAAAGAAGCGGCGCTGTTGTCTGTCTTCTTCATGCTACACAATCATCACAAGCTATGCTTGTTTGACATTACCTGTGATATCACTTCGCTGAAAGATAAATTTTTTGATGTACATATTTTGCCTCGTGGAATCAAAGTGGCACGACTTATGGCTCGCTGCTCCAATACTTTGACCGCTTTTTCTTTGACGACGGCCAACAATTGATTTGGTGCGGTTAATTTTTTCTTTCCAACACGTTGTTTAGGGGTCAAGAAATCCTTTGGTGCAGTAGTACGGGGCCGCTTCCGGGCCATGCCTACTTGTGACAGATTCTCCGTCACGCTTTAGCGGCATAAATATACTACTTCGTTTGACTGACCTAATGTCTAGCTCAGCTCTTATGACTAAGATTGCTAATCAAGCCCATCGCATAAGTGCCTTCAGTAGAAAGGCCTTATTTGGCCGAGGCGCTATGCATTCATTTATATTCGGTACTGCCACCGGAATAAGTTTCTGGGTGGGTATGTACATTTATCGTGCGGCACATTTGGCATTTACCGATACAGGTACGGAGTATTACAGCGAGCAGTTCATTTGAAGACTCAACTTTCAAAAGTCCTCATAAGGTCAAAATACTCTCATTATGCAGAAACAGTTCCGATTCAATCTCGTACGAGATATGAAGAGAAGCAGCAACTCTTTCAGGAAAATTTATCCCAGACTATGACTAATTCCATCATCGCTAGTCTAATGAAAGAGTACAATCCAGTCGCCTTGAATCCCCCCTTTTCCAACATGTAAGTAAAAAAAAAGTAACATACCTTGTGGATAGTCGCTCTACATGACTTTAGCAATCTTTTTTCGCATTCAGAAATTTAGAAAAACTTACGGAGTTTATATAGTATGAAAATCAAGACAAAAATCGAATTCTGACGCTCATTTATTTGCATGCGACAACACGTCCCCGATTTCCCTTATTCTATGTTTCTACATTTGTTTATTGTTTTTCTAATCATTACTGCTCGAAAAGCAGAAATTTTCTCAACAGATAGCGTTGACAAAGTCAGAAGTAACACTCTCATTGCTCCAAAATTACAAAACGGCGCGATACTGTTACACTCAGAGACAACAAATATCCCCAGCGATAATATCAAAGATTTGCAGAAAGACCAAGTGGAAATCTTGAATATTAAGAAACAGTTAAGCACTAACGTACAAGAGATAATACAAGCGCAAAATGATGTGACAAAAGAGAAAAAGGCTGTCGGTGAAAGGATAGATCTGATTTCAGAATTGCTCTTCAGAATAAATCAGTTATCAGAGCATCTGCTGGATTCGGCGAAAAACGCTCAAGCACAATTTTTACGCGAAGTAGACTATGGTACGACTATTGAGGAAGATGTACCAAAGGCACTTGCCGCAACAGCTGGGACGCCTGGGATGCTTTCCTGCCCAGTTGAATGCGACCCATCAGTATGTGATAATTCGCCAACGAAACCGACGCAGTGTTTTGGTGTAAGTCACAAGGGAAAAAAGGTGCGTACCTGCGAACCTTTTATAGATGCCATTAACTTCAAATGCCCCAGCGGCTTTGTGCGATGCAGCAGTGTCGCTCCAGCTCGTGGAAAGGTATACACTTTACCGGTGACAACATTAGAGAACCCTTTGTCTCGTTCGATAATAATTGAGGGTTTGAAT
This sequence comes from Ichneumoninae sp. B BG-2022a, assembly GCA_030522725.1. NCBI lineage: Eukaryota > Metazoa > Arthropoda > Insecta > Hymenoptera > Ichneumonidae > Ichneumoninae sp. B BG-2022a. The sequence continues at coordinate 104,597 of JAPYZD010000003.1, forward strand.
CTCAATCGCTGCATCAGATTACTATTTGTGCCAGAAGAAATGCGATGTTCCACGGACAAGATCTCTGAGTTACTCAGTGCAGCAATCTCTCTCATGGGTTTTGCGAGTAGTGCTGCTTTCCCGCACATCACGGCTGAGCCTACACCTCGTGCGGAGTTTTCGAGATTGCAGCTGTTGAAGCCCGGTAAATTTCAGATTTGTCTATTGCAAGTCGTTCCGGGCAAAAATGCAACCAATTTTCACGACATAAGGTTTATTGGGGCGGAAAGGATTGGGACAGTTATTGGGATTTCTTCAAACACATCTAGTCATTCAAATACACCAGAGTTACCTGTAAACCAAAAGCCAACCTCTTCCTAACAGGATGATTTAAAGAACGCGAACCACCTGTACAGACTTCGACAGTGACGAAATGAAAAGACAATATCAAAGTGAATTCTTGAGCTGAGCTCATAATCAAGCATGCCGTTATCTTTGCCCTTCGGAGGCTTTCGCTCTTTATTGACTCAGAAGTAAATCAATATGCCAAGCAACTTTGTGCGACTGCATGACTTTTGCCAACTGTTCTTAAACGTTGTTCTGATGTGCTTCAAAGAGCATTATATGCACATCATATGATTCTTCCGTTATGTATGTGTCACTCGCGATTTCGAGAGCTGAAGAACAATCGGTAGTAATTATTTAGATTATTGTGCATAACACCTCTTAGCAAAATCGTAGAATAGTAAGACACTATCTTTTGAGTTTTTAACAAAACTTAACAACATAAGGCTCAAGTTCATTATATAACATTCAAAAGGGTTTCTACTTTACTCATTACCTTCGCTTACCTTCTAGCATCGTTGCATTTTGAGATATTGATTGATAGCGATATAATCAATCCTTGGTTGCATCAATACTTAATTATTCTTTAGGTCAGACAAACACTCTACTTGGCTTCATTCTGCATTAAGCAAAATTTGAAATAATACAGCACCCATTCACTTCTTGCGTCATCTGCAAGTTATCATGGCTTGCTCATCGTTATTGAGTGACGATGATCTTCGGCGCTTCCGCACTAAGCCATGCAGACGCAACAAACAATTTGAAGGGAATGGCAGTATATGCGAGTTCGGGCCAGACCGTTGCCAGTACAGCCACTCTTACCAATGGGCCAGGCGATGTCCTTTTTATCTCAGCAACCAAGCATCTATTCGGTACATTCCACAAGTATGCCCTGACGTCGCGTTAGGACAGGATATCCGACTTGTTGAAAGTCGCACAATCGGCACCGTTATTAGTAATAAATGTCACCGCGGTGGTTCATGTCCTTACGCACATTCACTGGAAGAGGTTTTGTACCACCCTTTATGGTACAAAACCAAGCCTTGTCTTTACTTCAGTCGCGGCGAGTGTAACACTTACTAGTAAGCTTCAAAATAAGCCTTAACTCCGTTAAATCGTGTTGGTGTCTTTCCTCTAGTTTTCTTGATTTTGCCTTTTAAATCTCTTGCCTTTATATCAGCTGCCCATTCGTTCATGGAACAGCTGAAACTCGTGATGTTCGCACAACAAGATACAATCTTCCATTCACCAAGCACTTGTTTAAATCATCTCCCTTACCAAATGTTGAATTAACGGAAAAGCTTCCAACATCTCAGCCTAAAAGTTCTGAACCAGCACAATTTCCGCCGTCGTATGATAGACAACAAAAACCTGCTGAGCAGTCATCTGATACGGTCAACGCGTTTAAAAAGACACCCTTTTCCAGCCCTAAGAACCTTGAAAGAGAAGATCGGCACATTCTGCAAGATCAAATGTCAAGAACGCGATATGATGTTCAGAACGACAACATGGTATTCCAAGCCCGAAGTCCGGTCAGTGGTTCTGCGCCACCTTTACTCGACTTCTCTGCACAATTTGACATTAAACCTCATCAAGTTATTAAAGATTGTACGACATGCCCAAACGAAAATGCAGAGAACTTTCCCGAATACGACCCATCCGTGATAGACAGCAAATCTCTACCCGATCCAGCCACATGGACCGCACTATTTAATGCTCTGGGCCTCAAGTTACTCGAGACAGCTCAACGCTCACTTTCTCCCGTGTCAAATTCCAGCTTTAATCCTCATTCAGTACAATCAAATTTTAGAACTTTATATCCTCATTATACAGACCACACATTAAGGACGAGGAATTTCAAGATGGAGCTTGCCAAAGGAAATGACACAGAAATCTATACAGGCAGAATTCCCCAACACGAAAAATTTCATCAGCCGAATCCGGAATTTTTCCATGCATCGCGTAGACCTGCTGGAACCAAGACACTCAATAGAATCTCTGTCGAAGAGATTCTGTCCTTTCAGAGTCCCTGAGATTTGAATTCCAACATCTATATCAAGCAATTCTTCTAAGCTAGGAGAGATCGCAAAGCATGTTTGTACATGTAGTTGAGTTTCTTGTATCGTATTAAATGTAACTTATATCCAGATTACAATTTTTCATTTTACAACTATAATTGCATGATAATTTCAATTTCGCTTGAGTTTGAACTCCTTAAAACGTCTCCTGCCACGCCTAACTGCTGTAATGAGGGCTCTCCTTTCAGCTGAAGTAATTGGGGCGGTCAACATGTCTATTTGCGATCCGTCGTCTGAGAATTGCCAATCCTCAAATTCTCCAGATGTCTGATAAACCATTATATCATCATGTCTCTATCTGAACCGGAATGCAGAAAACTGGGAACTTTCAGTCTCATATCATTTAAGGTTTCACTTACTTGAACACCTGTATCTGTTATTATCGCGCCAGATGATGACGATAATTGTATCTGCTGCTGTCGGATTAAAAGAGCTCGAGCTTCCTCTTCAACCACTCTGCGACGTTGAGCAATTTTCTCCTCGCTATTTGAGAGCTGACGTTGTTGATCAAAAATTTGTTGCACAACATTCCAATCATTTCTAGCAGACACGATTCCAGCTGATGCTGGCGAAGGAACAGTAGATGCGAGCGGCCTAGCTTCTACCAACTCGCCTGTAGTTGACTGTCTCATTCTGCGAATGTCCCGAGTACAGCGGTCATAAAAGTCGAGAAGCTGCAGAAAAAAAGCAGCGAACCAATATATGAATATTTTTTAAATCTCACTTTTTTTTGAATATCAAGCTCCTGGGTCAGTCGTGTCCTTTCTGCCAAAGACTTTGTCGCAGGAGCTGTAATTTGAGCTTGGAAAAGTCTTTCCTGCTCTATGAGTTCATCAATTCGTGTCTTTAGCACTTCTTTGCTTTGTGCCACAAGTAAGGGAGCCAGCATCGACTCTGTACAGATATTCCGTATGTGATATGACAATGATATGACCATGAATGAATGAAGAATCTATCAGTCGTCAAAAACCATTCAAATGAGCTAACAGAACACTTATCTAAGAATAAGTTACTCAACGTCTTATCTTAAGCATACCTGTATCTCCGATAACGCCGTGACTCGAAATATTGTCGAGCTCTCGCGTCAGAATACTCCGCCGCTGTGTGACAGCTTGAAACAAAGAGTCATGAGAGTCTATAGCCGGGGATGACAATATCAGTTCTGGATACTGGGTTGCCTGAGATGCAGAATTATTTTTCGAAGCTTGTTGCCAAAGAGGCCATCCCATATCACGTAATCCTATAACTGGCGCTGGAACTTTTGGGCGATTAATCGATGATAGCAAAGGAAAATACTTTGTCGATAGATCAGCATCTATCTTATACATGAGCACTAAAAGTGGCTCCATCGAAATGGTACGCGCTGACCGTATCCATTTAAGAAACGACATATATCCAGGGACGGAGAGTAATGTAAGTCGAACGCAACTGAAGAGACTTAATTTTACTACTTGTAGCTCACACAAGAAACGCAACTACAGCTCCAACGGGTAGGAGAGGTCGCATGGGATTGCAAAATATATGATCCCAAATAGTTGCAACATGATGCGCTGGTAGTGCTTCCGACAACCAGCTTCGTAGAAGCCCCGCTATAACCCTACTACCTACGCGTGTGTGTAGCTCTTCAAATAAGTCGTGAGTATCATTTAAACTTGATGTAAAATCGAAATTGCTTCTATCTAGCAGCTGACTCGCTTCAGAAGGCTTTAGAATCGACCAGTGGGTTACGATGTGGCACCATAACGCAGGATCTTCGTGAGATAGAATGAAAGACGCTAGCTGCAAAAGATGTATAGGAGGCCGAGAGGACGTAGAGGAAATAAGAGCCCAGTCCGAGCATTCGAGTGAGTCTTCATCAAAAATTGCACTAATTGGTGCGACAGCGGAGTTTTGTTTAGAGTCGCTGATCTGCGTCTGCTGACATTCATGCGAGGGATTTTGACACTGATTATAATTAAGAACGAGAGGAACTACGCTCGCTGCCCCCAATCTGCTTCGAATAAAAGAGAACCACCATAAAATCATTGCGACAAAGACCTGCCAAACAAACTTCAAAACAACTTCTCTCACTTCAAAGCAAAATAAGGGACGTCCAGGAAAAAGAGAGACTAGTCCGAAACATAACTGCGGTATCCAATCGATCTGCCAAATAGCGTGATTATCAACCAAAATTGGGTGTATCTATACTAGAATCACGAACCTCTTTGAAAATAGGGTTCCAGTAAGCTGCACAGCTTAGAAGTTGCTGCAGATTTCTCAGGACGGTAACATTCTTCAGCGGTAAGGTCCGTTCCAAATTAGAATAAAAGGGATGACATCCGCCGTCTCTTTCAAGTTCCAATAAATAAACAGAAAATGCATCTTGGTTTTTCGGCAAACGCAAAATGAGACTCCAGGTCTCTTGACGATTTATATCGCTGATCCTGAATGGCGATTTACTGAGAATTTTCGATCTGAAATACAGAAAAATTCATTCTTGAACGTTCTGCATGGCTGTACTAAATCAGGTAGATACTTTATTCAGAGAGATTGAAAATAAGGAGTGAGCGTAAATTCTAACCTGATTATTTCCAGTGTAAGCTGTTTGCAGTCTTTGAGCCTGACCACTTTTGCTAGACGTCTTGCTATTGGATTATTCTTGAGCTCTGCGGGAGATGCCCAACCCCTTTCGGACGGACGCGAGTAATACAAGAGAAGTATTGATCTGGGTAGGCTGAAGTTTTTTATTTGTGACAGCTCTTGCAAATGAAAATTGAGAATTCCTTCCAGCGTTCTTGGCTGAGAATGCTCGCTAGATGATTCACTCTTAATTCTATTTTGATGTACCATCAAATCTTCTTCAGCAGTTTGCCACTGATGTGGTGTATGCGCATCATCAAGGCTTTGATTAACACTAAATAATTGGCCGTCTGCGATAAACTTGCAGCTGGAACTTGGCACAAATTTACTCCCTGGAAGTCATAGTTTCCATGCACGGATTTTTGTCATATATGCAGCGCGTGCCTTTGACTATTAAAATTTTTCAAACTCAGGAAAATCAAATAAATCAATTGGAATTATATTTGCATTGCATTGATTATAATTGGTACGTACCGTTTACAGAAGATGTCTTAATATCAAGACTCTCGGTGAATTTTAAAAATGCACTCTGACTCGAAGAAAAATCCGAAAGCGCGCCAGAACGACTCTTAGAGGACATAATGTGCGGCATATATAATTCCATCAAAGACGCACTGACGGCCATATGCGAATCTTTAGGTTGATTCTTGACACTTCTCAGTAAGGCAGGAATTTTTATAATTTGGATTGAACCATCACAACAACAAGTCACCATATGCCTGGAATACATATATAGATTTGACTATTATTAATCCCCTCAATAACACAGTTTCAAAGATTCAGTTATCACTCCAATCAACTTGCTAAGACTTACAGAGAATCTGCGGTGATAGAAAATGCACAAATACTTTTCTGAATATGACCACTAGACTCCATTCTCCACTCAAAAGGTAAATTCCGAGCAGACAGTGAATCAGCTACCGAAGGAATTGATAAAATCACCAGGTAGGGGTTGTCAAGAGGCCTGATCTGGCACAAAATTAGGCGGAAGTATGACTGCACTATACCTCAAGATTGTTCAATCTTAGGATGCAAAAATGCGTATGAATGCCAGAAATTGTTGTAGTGGAATAAGCTTTATTCGTTGAAACTGCATTAATGTGGACATTTATTAAATCTCACCTGGCAGTGTGAGACATCTAATGTCCTTAGGTTTAGAGCTTAAAAAAACAATTTTTAGCTTTTCTAAAGCAGCCGGACTCAAACCTTTACGAGACAGGCATTTCTTATTGATAAGGATGACAACACCGATTGAAAAGTCTTTAGTGTGTTGCATTCTCAGGCAGCCGCTGAGAAGAAGTAGAGGTAAATCCTTTTTAACAGCTGTAGTGACATTGCGGGAAGAAGTCATCCTATTCAAATAATGGGACATCTCTAGTACATTAGTTTCGACTTACAGGCTGAGTCTCAACGATAATTCAGTGCTGCCAGTCATCCGAAAAAATTTACGCTTCAACAGCTCGCCAGCAAGAGGCTTTAGCCAGTCGGAAGAGTCAATTCTAGAGAACATTGAAGAGGAAGTCTTGCCAAGGCTCCAAACCTGAAGCACCATTCCAATCAATACAATAACTTACTGCAAGAATGTTTTTACGAAAAAGTAACGCAGTAGACAGCTGAGTGCTATTTGATAACGGCCAAGCGATCGAACATGCTAGTAACAATCCACCCAATAATATGCTCCGCCGTGCTCGGAAAAGTGGCAACCAAGCTTCATTATAATCCCAACATACGAACTCACAATTATCGGCACTGACTAGATAAGACCTGCAAAAAAAAACCAATTCGTAGCTGTCAGCACTGACTAGATAAAATCTGCAAGAAAACGAATTCAGAGCTGTCGGCACTGACTAGATAAGATCTGCAAAATTGCATGCTGATTGTTGCTCGGATGCATTTGCTACTATCAGTGTTCTCATTTCTATCGCACTTGTGATGCTGGGTAGTAGATGCATTTTTGCCAGAATGCCAGTAGAGGGAAACAATCTGTTGTTTGTGGAACTTGAGCACAACCGCAGGACCATAAGCAAGGTCTGAAAGCTAGTTGGGAGAGACTGGATTGAAAAGTGCAAGTCCAGTACCCACCATCCACATTGTAAACAGCAATTGTCTCGCGTAATGCGCAAGCCATCAGCTGTTTAGAGTCAGAATTAGTTCGATTCGCATGCGTAGAAGATGTGCCGACGTCACAAGGAGCATCTCCGATATTCATGGGAGAAAAGGTCAGCTGCGAAACACCTAATCGGTTAAAATGTTGTGAATTCCTATTTTCTATCAATTCAGCTGCGAGATCAAGGCGAGTATACCTACAATGAGAACAAGACCATTTCCCATGTGAGCGAATGTACGTCGCTGCGGCGACTGATCTAGTATACCTTACAGCGCTGCAGGTTCAACGAAAGTCACACACAGGATGCAGCCTTCCGAATCACCGAAACCTAGTATGTTTCCGTGAACATTGAATGCAGCTACAGTAATTTGTCCGTAACGTTCTTTCGAGGCTTCACTGGTGAGGCAGTGAAGCTGAGCGATGGGCGACTCTAATAGACAATGTTTGCAATCAGTAACAGACGCACTCACGCGACTGAAATCGCGTAGCATTTAATTGAGACATTGGTGAATCACTAGACCTGTTTGAGTTTGTAATTCGGAACAGTCTACTGAACGAACAAAGCAAAAGATTTGGTTGCTTCATAGCGCCAAATGATTGGGTGCAAATACGTTATCTCTATATTTGTGGTAGGCATCCATTCTTGGCATGTCGCAGACCTGAATGTTGTCCATTGCGAGTGCCATGGCTAGTCCACATCCTGGTACTTTTTCAGGATGAATTACGGCTTCAAAAAAAACATCGCTATGTCGAGCTTTCAAAAGTGCAGCCACTTTCTCCAAAAGATCTGCATTACATTTGCTGTCTCCTGGTACTCCTTCAAAATTTGTAGATTTCCAAAACGGCACCCACGACTCTAATTTGTCAACGATAAGCAAATTCGTGGTGTAAATGCGCAGAATCCTTTTATCTGCTTCCATAATTTCTAATGCGCGTGTCAATCCTCCAAGCTGAGCTCGTTCGTGACTACGCTGGCCCTCCACATGTCCCCATTCGTTGCGCTTGTCAGCATAGCCGTAAAAAATGCCGTAAACATTTGTGCCAAGATGCATGCTTCCATAAATGAATACATGCACTTCATGATCATTCTCGTAGCCGTAATGCCAAAATTGTGAGCTGAAGTGTTGATCCATTGGAAGTATGTCAGATAAATTCTCCGGATAGTACCGTCGAAATCTATTAAATTCACACGGTCTCAAATGGTTGAAATTTAATGATGAAATAATAATGAAATCAAGGCTATTCATCTAATTTATTTATATGATGTTAAACTTTAACTATTCAAGTCGTCGCGTGGATCAGCTCTCGCAATCGTAATCAGGTTCAATATAAATGAGATGCTACCTATTTATCCGTATCTGACAGTCACTATGTTCTAAATTCATTCTGCCTTTTGTGATTATACTCCAGACTGAAGTGGCTGACAATGTTGGGACCATAGAATAGTTATAAAGACTATTATGGGTATAGGCTGGACGGTGAATCTGATTCTTGACTCGAGTTTCTTTGCTAAAACTAATGATGAATAATCCAGATGAGTTCAGATCTATGAAACCAGATAAACATTCATCAATGCAATAGCTTATAATGCATGGCTGGCTCAGCTAGACTGGCGCCAACAAAGCTTACACAATATTTTCCCGCATACTTTATGAATTCCCATGTAAACACTCCAGTCATTAATTGATCTTCACAGCTATCCTTGACAAACAGAGTGACTTTAAACCGTCGTCTGATGATTTGCTCGATTCTTTGCCACAGGTGTGCTAAAAATACGCACAATTTTTGCTTTCGCGCCAAATGAGCTGTCTTTCGATCACTCACTGTTATAGTCACAAATTTGACATAGATGAAATAGCGAGATAGTGTATGCTGTGAAGCCTGAATGTAATAGTATGACGTTGGGCAATCTATGATAGTTTTTATGAATCTTGTAACTTCACTCCGCACAGTGCTGATTGCCAACGGCAAGACTTAGAATTCTCAATAAAAGCTGAATAAATCATATCTGAAAAATTTCATGCAAACTTCGGCATACATTTCAAGCTGATGGAATAAATCTTGACAGGCTGTCATGACTGAGATTTATGAAACTGCCTAATTTGCTTTTTTCATAAACCTAGGCTTTCATGGGGTCGTCCGATGATCTATTTGATACACACGCATTGTCTCCTGAGAATCAACCTGTTGGAGGTCAACTGTGTCATAAAGAAGTCATTGTAGCGAATATTCAACCAAAAGAACAGTCATTAGTATCCGAGTAATGAAACATTTACGCAAACCTGCCACAAATGAATGAGTTCCACAATGCATTTGACCTCTGCTATATACTCTAACTAAGATTTGAGGAAATCGTAATGATCATACTGAGCACTAAACTTTTTCATTCATGCATACTTTCTATAACGTTTCATGTCCATAGAATGAGATTGCCTACGATGCCACGAGTGTGAAAGGGCAACCTTCTACGTACTCTACAGTAATTTTCAGCTTAGGTGCAGATATCAGAAGATTAACTCTGAAGCTAAGCAATTCTCTTGCTGCACAAGTTTCGGGTTGTCAGATTCTGCTTGTCTGATATTTCGCATGAGGTTTGCTCGCCACTTTTGCATTATCAAAGTCTCTTTCTTTAGGCCAAAGGCAACAAGGGTCATTTAAGTTGGCGTTACCACGTGCATAGCAGGATCTTAAATGCATTCGTTTTTCATCAGAGGTATAGATCTGAAGGTTGAAATGACAACTGATTCTGAGCAGCCCTGTGCGCGCAATAAAATGATCATTTTCGAGTGATTAAGCTGAATCAAGAGTTGTCCTTGCAATCCATAATTAAAGTGTTTTTCTGAAGGATTTTGTGTTCTTCGGAACTTTTGTTTGCTCCAATCGTAAAATTTGAGGTCGTCTGACAAGAAATCATGAGTAATGCGAGTTTAGGAGTAATGTATTACAAACAAAAGCGAATTAGTGAATCGATAAGTATCTCAAATGATCTTGACTTCAGCGGAACTTTTCATAATTACATACCTTGACATAAGTTATGATTTTTTATTATCAAAATTTTTAAGATATTTCCTTTTTGCGCATGAGCCCAAAAGTAATATGTACTTGATCATCAGGATATGCTCTAAGAATATTATCCAGTTGTTGAAATCACTATATCTCAGACCTAAAAAACTTAATTCATTTTGCGAATTTTTTCTGAAAAATCATATAGCCTACTGATAAATCGGTCTTTACGATTGTCATAAAAGTTTTGTTTCAAGGTCGCATTGATATTCAAGAGGTTCCTTTTCGAAGCTACACTTCTATGAACTTTATGAAGAACTCTCAAAGACATTTTTATTTCTCGAATTCTATCGCTAGCTCTACAAGAATCTCTAGTATACTATTGTGACTAATTGCAGTAACAATGTGGAAACCTTATGAGCTGTCAAAGGGGCTTCAATTCAATCAGACCTCATGAAACATCAGCTTTTATGATAAATCACAATTCTCGATACATCAGATTTCATGATACAGCGGATTTTGTCAAAGGGTCTTGTTGATTTGAGAACGTATATATATTACAAATCATGATTTTTGAAGGATCGTTCTACAGCTTCATCCACTAATCGTCGATTAAACGCCTTTCGTTTTATTTAGTCATAAGTGTCGTTACGATTCTAGTCTGTCAAACGTAATTCGGGACAGAAGAATAAGGGCCATACATACTAACCAACACATTCAATCAGAGACGTGTGTATTGGATCCAACTTCAGAAATTTATATTTGCGCCGCCATTGAATATGTAATGCAAAAATATGTTAGACTTAAAATAAATTTACTTTGGTGTCTGATGAGGAGTTGACAATATGTAGTAGTGCAAAGGTGATTTCAAAGATTAAGTATGCTTGACTGCAAAGATAATCTCCATAATATAATAGTACAAGAGAGCCGTCATCATTTCTTTACAGAAAATAAATTTGTTTGCGATCGTTACATCTAGCGATAATTTAAAATAGAAGCTGCTTAGAAGTAAGTGTTTGTCAAGACGAAATAAGGTTATTTAAATGTGATTGTTCCTAGTTCCTGAACTGCATTCGCAGGTCTGAAGAATTCTATTTTGAATTTACCTTCTCTTCTATTTGAAATGAATCATCGTGCTTTTACATCCTTCAATCGGGAGAATATTCAGATATTCAAGTAGTGCGAGATACGGTTCATTCATTCCGTGTTGCCATCACGAGTTTTATGTTTGAGAGAGAAACTCCACCGTTGCACTGCTGATGTATTAAGGACATACTGCTCGCGCCTTTAAGAAGCGATGACTCTCAAGGCAACGTGAAATGTAGTTTTCAATGAATTCTTGGCCCTGCTGTAACGACATAGACTTTTCAATGAAAAGACTCTTCCGAGGAAACTCTTCATTTTCATCGAAACTAACATCAACTTCAATCGCCTTCTCCTTCGACTCGGTCGGCCACTTCAGTTCATGGCTACTATTCTATTTGTCAAAGCCTGTGATTAACGATAATGCATTCAGCCTCTTTACTCGAGCCGCTCTATGAATTCAGATTATTTAAATTCAATCTGCTTAAAACTTTGGATAATGGTGTGCTACAACGTCACGCTCATTCATTCTGCATAATCCACATCAAGCTCGAACGAATTTTACAGCATATGACTGAGGCAACTTGGACGATATCAAAACAAGCCTTTGATGAAATAGTCGTACTTTGCCTCCAACACCATCAGCACTTGTCACTTTAAGGGCTGAAAAGATATGGACAGGGAAGCCGAAACTCTTAGCCTGTCAGTGCAAATCGCGTGTGGTTAATGTTTTCTGCTTCAGAATAGCTTTTGGTAGTGATATTTTTGGGCTACTTGCTTCGTCTTCAGGGGAATGACAAATAAGTAATGAGGAGGCGGCAATAGTCGTCGCTGGCGAGAGTAGGAGAGTGGGTGTTGTCGCTGCGGTATACATATCAGGATACCTCACATCAATTGCAATTGGCGATGTAAGTTTACTTGGAGGAATCAACTGTTGCGAGGATGGAGATTCAATCGATTCTGACTGACAAGACTGCCAAAATGTGGCCTCAGGAGCTCCTGATGTAGCTGAAACGCCAGTTTTAGTCGAAGCGCTACTGCCGTCTTGATCAGGACATGACGAGCAGAGATCATTGTGCCCTTGAGGAGGGGCTGCGTCACCATCTCCTTTCTTGTTACGTGCCAACGACTCAAACGACTGATGCATACTATTAGGAATAGATCTGGCGGCCAGACATTCCATAACAGAGAGAATTTGTGCCAAGTTCGAACGAATCTGCACCACAAAATCAACAATTGTGCAACGCGCATACTAATTCGTCAAGGGATTCGCAAGTCGCAACGCCTGCAGCCTCTAACTCGTCAACCCTTAGCTTTGCAGCCTCGAGAGTCTCTAGTCGCCGCAGCATTTTAGTCGGCCAAGGCGCTAAACGATATGGATTAGCGAATCCGGTTTCAGGCATTGTGACATTCTCTGGAGCATAGGAAGCATTTACGCCTTTGCTCGAATTAACAAGGGACCAATTCAGTTGAAAGTCGTACAGCCGAGTATGCTCCAGTTCGATTGCTCGGACAAGCCGCATTATCTACAAAATCAGTTAATGGTATGAAGAGCTCCAAAACTTTGCTTTATTTCTTACCATATCATCGATACGCTCTAAATGATTCATTTTATTGAGGAATTGATTCGATAAATCTCTCAGATTCTTGACAATAGAATCAATATTGGGTGTCTCAGGAATATCAATTTCAAGCTGCGAATACGAGGATAATGGTGTTGAGCAGCAGATAGATAGTGGTCCCACACCGATTGATAAGGCTGTAGCTTTTGATATGTGTGTGAGACTGGTGGTATTGGTTATCTCCTTAACGCCTGAATCAATCAGCGAACAGACTGGAGCGTTTTTTGTACTTGAAGATAGAGCCGCTCTGCTAAAGTGACAGCTTGCTGTTGAGATTTTTTGCTCTATCTCGATAAGACTTCTCTCCAAATAGTTTATACAACGCTGAAAGTAGAAAACACGCATGTACACAGTGACAAGCTTGTATGTACAACAGATAACATTGAACTCATTTTTATATCATAGAGACTCATAACCTACGTAGAAAAGAGGTCGAAGTACACTCAACGCTTTGAAGGTCACAACGGGTTCATAAACTGCACAGCTACGTTTTTGAAACTCGCGTAACACCACATATGTAATCGAAGCACTACTGGCTTCAGTGTCGGTTTTGCATCCTTGGCCTATGCTGAGCTTGCAAATTGACGATTCCTTATCGTTTGCTGAACTAATGCCACTGCGTAACCCTCGAGCAGAAGCACTTGGCCGTCTTTTGGATGCCACGACCCGCCGTGTATGAATTTTATCACTAGGAGACACAGCGGATGCAACTTCCTTGGTAATTAATGCTCCGGCAGCTGATAAATCCACAATGGAGTGACGGTGCTGCAAAATAAATATATATTGTATGATTTCTTGGATTGCGCGAGGTGAGAAGTGTGTGCGCTTAACAAAACAAGAATGCACAGACAAATCAACCTACAAGCGACTGGTGCTTTTCTAGTGATGCATCGGTCACGCTTAAGGGCATCATTATGAGTTGCACCTTTTTCCTGCCGGACCTACAGTCCAAGCTTGCCTGTTTCCCATGGTAGCACCATTCGCGCAGGACCGGCCAAAAATGAGCCCGTTACAGTATATAACATGGTACCAATGACAGGCTGAAACGAAATGTCAATGTCTCAGTCCTGGTTCGAAGAGGTTCTTCCCTCGAAATTTGGTCAACCGGTGAAATTAGTCAATCTTTTTGCTGTGTTAACGCCGGCTCGACTATGTTCTACGATATTGGATGTCGCGGAAACGCGCCTCATCAATAAGAAGTATCCGCATCTAAAAAGAGTCAAAGCTTTGAATGAAGATACCGCCAATTTTCTCATTCTTGTATCAGAAAAGAATGTGAGAACTTCTAGCTGATTTACTATCAGTTTTATGCATTTCATGTATAAGATTTATCGATCAGGTAACCCCTCCTTCGCTTCTCAGCATGCCGTCTCTTGAAGGCTCATGTTCACTTGTCCGAGTATCAGTACCCAAAGATGAGCCTCTCACTAGAGCTCAGGCTGAAGATTGCAGTAAATACTGGCCGACAAGCTATAGGCAACCTGGATTCAAACCTATCGCTTTCGAGAAAATCAGGTCAGCTGATTATGAAATTAATATATCGAACTTCAGTAACGTAAGAGACGTCATCGCCAAATTTATGGTGATGGTCAATGACAAGCCACTGACATGTGCAGGGAGGGATAGACTTTTGTGCGCCTCGAGGTGTGTTTTAGCTCTGGGTGGTACTCCAGTTGGAATGGGTTCTTCTGCAGAAATTATGCCGACGCAATCAAACTTTTTCGGGCATGCTATTCTTGTTGCATTGAGTGATCTCTCTGCTTCCGTGCTAAAGCTTCAGCGGTCCGAGAAAGATCCGCTCCTGCTTGCAAAGCATCCTGATAATCGAGATAGACAAGGCAGGAGAAGAACTGAACTGAACGGCTGTTCTGAGTCTCTCTTGATGATACGCAAGGAATATTCTTCTTCAGAATTTAATAAAACTAAGTCAATGGCTCGAAACGATATCATCGCCGATAAATATTTCTGCTTGTCCAGACCTCTTGAGTCATCTCAATATTATGCCAAGGATGCTATAGCCTTTTGTTCAGCAGAGCCCTGTCTCATGTGTGCTATGGCGTTACTTCATAGTCGAGTGTTTGCTGTTGTCTTTCCAACATCCTGTATCAACACAGAATTTGGAGGGCTGGGTGGTAGATGGTCACTTCACGTAGATTCTCGTCTCAATCATAAGTTTCGAGTGATACGTGTTGATTTAGAAAGACTCCGCTCCAATTGAAGTATCAGCCAGATTGACATTTCATTTCGCCTCTGTAAAGTGATGAGCCACACGAAGCAATCCAGCCGCCTAATTTATCAAGAAAGAGTCATATTTCAACACCAACTCACGCTCGTTGCAATGAAATAGTTTGAGAGTATGTGCTGAATTGAGCATAGCTGTAGATGCTGCTATATCAATTAGTCGACTACGTAATCCTATTTCTTCTATATCAGCTCGAAGCATCGCCAGCGTTGCGCCTTGATACCCGTATATGTATACCTGTTGATTTAAGACATATGGCGTCATAAGACTTTTACAGAAACATGATTGCAGAGCAGACCGACCAGATTTTGAGTCATCTTACTCACGGAATCATGCATGCAGCGGAAATCCTCAACACGAAATTCTCCGTTTGGATAATGACCCACGGCGTGCCCTAAAACATCAACTTCTCTAGACTGTCCTCTAAAGTCAACGCTTTCTGCAACCGTGTGTCTTCGGATTTGTGCACTTTCAATCTTTCTAAGTAAAATAACTTCTCAGAGATTTGCGAGATACCTCTTATCGAATCGAATCATCATTCCGCCCGACTCCCACAATGGAACCAATACGTTCCCGATAATAAAATTCTTAGAAGCCCTCAATGGCCAAATCATTTGCCGGCTCTGAGGATAAGTCGCAACAACCCTGCACGATGATATTTTTATGGAATATAAGTGAAAACCTTCTTGGGTCTCGCATATCCATCGTAAGTAGGGCAAAAAGTCCATTAATCGAGCTCTCGCCAACTGCGTGAAGCTCTGTTATGGTTCTGTTCTCCGTCAACTCTATAGCATGTATCCAGTGCCGTCTCGTCGCAGCAGGTAAAAGATAACTTGAAGTATTTGAGTCAAGATCTCGCAATTCTAGACATGCTTTAGAAGATTGAAGCTAACGGTTCAACTCACCAGGATATCGAGAAAAGGTTCTAACACCAACCACTTTATCCTCTCGGCAAATTCTCAAATCATTTACTTCACGCGTCGAAAATTCATTCTTAGAGTCTACTCTGGATGTATCAGTAAGGATGAGATTTAATACCAAAGTCGAAAGTCGAGATTCATACTTACGGAAGTGTTATTAAAGAATATGTATCAATTCCCTGTTGACGTAGAACAGACCAGTCTCCTGAGTCATCCCCCATGATCCAGAAGCAGTTACGAGCTGAATCTGCAAATTCACAATTGGCCTTCCCTCCAGCTTGGAATGAGCATTCTTTACCTTTGCCATCGATGCAATTGATGCAAGATGTTTTCAGGCTCAGTCTCTGCTTTAGTCGAAGTGTTTCCAGATCACGGATGCAGACTTGCGAATATAGCGAATCAGTCGACGCATATTGTACAGTGTCGTTATCTGATGATTGTGGAAGGTTCATTCTAATGCGCGACTGAAAGTTCAGTGCATCGTCTAGTGACCATCCCGCCGTCACGGTTATTAAGGAGTCTTCACTCAAGCGAATGTCCATAACATTTTGGAGCCTGGGGCACTCCTTCCATTCAAAAACAGAAAATTGTGGAAGCTGGTGAACCCAGCGAGAGAGAGGCACGGGTACCGCTTTCGACAACGGAGGTGAATTTGAAGTATTATTGTTATTCACGCTTGATAGAGACACGCCTATATCTTGAGGTAATACAGTCTCAGAATCTGATATCGAATTAGAACGTTCGACCGACAACAGACAGAGTGGTGCTGTGTGACGTCGCTTGAACAATTTCTGTTCTGTGAACCTGTTAAGGCTTGAATAAATTGATTGTTCATCTTTGCTTTTACTTTCAGGAACTGGTAATTGATTAACTTGAACAAGGGGGAACCAACCATTTCTGTCAACATCAAATCCCAACTCATATCAGAGACTATACCTATTTCTGAAAAGAATCATGTAGCTGTCTTGTGCCGCTTTCAGATTGTACTCCCAAATATCCCAATTTTGCGCGCAAATTCTTTGCCATAGTTTTTCATCCATCAGCAGTCGGTACAGATCTGTGATTTTTGATTTTACAGTTAAGCTTTGCCCACCTTTACAGCACTCGGACATCCTGAGGACTGCCGCCACTCCACAACGGATTGCGATCTCGTGTATTGAGTCGCCAGGCAAAGAGAGCAGCGGTGAAATCATAACTTTCATGAATAATTTTACCACAAATTGCTTTAAATTGGCATGTAGTTGGAGACCTTCGAGGCCCCATCTAGCATCTGCTTATTGAGAATAAAAGGTTTTTTCGAAAGCCATTTAAATGAAGCTTTGGATTTTTATAATTGATTTGAATGGTACCATTCATAAGTTGTGACAATTTTCAGTTAAGTGACACACCAGTGGGTACACAGGATATAATTATAAACTATTCAAATTGAAGCGCCTCAAACAAAATGCGCAACTAGAGCATATGTCAAGGCCAGAACCGGAGGCACAAAGATGCCTAACACTGCGGCAGCACTCGCCGTACTATGACTGAATTCGGAGCCTTCATGCAAATGCAATGACCAATAGGTTCATTGATTACCTGTACCCGACGAGTCCATCCACGATTCATTGCCAACCATGTACGTCTGGTATTGTGTCTGATAAGAACAAGATTCCGCAAGCGGTGCTTATGAAAAAAGCCTTTAACCTTTACGTCACATATTTTTTTATGACTTTGCAAAGTTTATACGAATTGTAATATCAAAGCTCACCGTCAAATATTTTACAATGGCAGCACTCTCCAGAAGTCTTAGGTCGTCTTTATTTGGATCTTTTAACATAGGTATTTGAATTTTGCCTGAAACATTTTATCATAATTTGTTCATACCGGGAGACGTATTTTTGAAGGATTGCAATTTGTCAAGCTCTTCTTTGCGAAATACAGCTCTTTTAGATGAATTTTGCGCCACTGTATGCATAACATACGGGATTTCTCTGAAGAAATCTTTTTTGATGACAACTTACAGCATACAAAGAGTCTCACGAACTCTGCGAACAAATGGCGAAGGCTCGGAGCCCCATAACTCTAGAGGCTGGCACAATCTACCGTTGAGCACATCGTGCAAAATAAATATCTCCTCTCTAACATACAAATAACAAATACGAGTATCATTATATCAATAGGTATCATTGATCTATGGTGCGTCATTTGTAGTGGGTCGATAAGATTTCCGATAAGGTTTCAAATACCTTCGCGGGTCTGTGACTAGGTGCTCTTAAAATACCCATGGACATACAGGGCCGTAATAGTTGGCAGACGAAAAGAGATACTCGACAATAGGCCGGATTGTGTGCAATGCGATAGTTGGTAGGGATAGTCGCTTTGTGGCCGTATTGACGCCAAAGATACAAATTGATATCCGACGCTTTATAGATCTTGACGTTTTGCGAAGCTGAAAAAGAAATAAACCACGATTTGTTTTCAGCAAAAACCAATACAAATCAATGGAAGAGACTCACGATCTACAAGAAGAGGTATTTTTAAGAGTCCTCCCATTTTTTGTAACTGCGCCCGAAACCTAATCTCAACTTATTCGATTCATGTGATCACCTTGAGTTAAGCGGTCTCATGTCTCCAGTAAGTGTCTCTTTGGGGCAGGGATAATTGACAAAGTCTAAATCCAGAACCGATAATGTCTGATTCTGAATACAGATGGCATGAAACTTACTTCACGAACCAATCGACACTCAGGGTTCGGCTCACAGCTGCAAAAATACGATTATTGACGTAATTGAGGAAAGTGATCATATAAATTCGGTAAAATCGGTGCGTTCTCACTAACGCATCTTTACAGAGGTATCAAAAGCCATTTTATCCATCAATGGCTTACTCACTCGTAAAGAATTAAAGGTTGAGCCGGTCTATTACATTTTTCCACACCTTCAGCCACTACAAGTCCGCTGCGAAGTCGTATTAAAGCGACTGCAACTAATAGAAGCGTGTCCAGAATGGGCCAGAACAAAGCAGTATGATATTGAGTGAACAGACATATTCTATTGGCTATCTCAAGTAAAAGACGGGGTCCTTTATTTGAGCTCATAATTTCATTTATGAAAAATTAGGTCTGATACCAGACTGGCATGCAGGACTATTGTTGTCAATCATAAAGTGAGGTGCAACCTCGAAGGTTTCTTTTTGTCTGCTCTTTGTGCCATTTCATTCTGTCCGTATGGGCACCTTGTAAAAGCTAAACAGCTATCGCACTAACAATCGTAGTTTAGATGTTTCTGCTAACCTGTGGATTTTGTGCTTTGCACCGTTGTTGACCGAAACCCACAAGAAGCACATTGAACTCGTTCCAAAGATTTCTGGTGTACATCCAAGATCGTCATTTAAGCCATAACACAGACAGGTAAGAGCTTGCTCACATTCTGACTCACTTTGGTATTTTACGCGCAAGCTGAAGACAGGTTTCCTCTGGAGTCTTCGTTTTTACCCATCCAAGACTGAAATGAATTTGATATAGAACCTAGTTCACCGATTGCAAATGCGATGAACGTGAACATCAACAGCAATTCCTTCCACTTTTCCCCATGCCTGAAGTAAAGTCAAAGTATCTCTGTGAAGTAAGAAGAGAGGTTAATGCAATTCACATATTATTTTGAGAAGTGGCGTGTTGACTGTTTAATTTACCGAGCTCATAGTAATGAGTGCCATTTTAGCACCCACTCCGGGCAATTTACACAAATCTTCGAAGGTGCTTGGTATATCGCCGTCGTATTGCTCAAGCAGTATGTTGCTGATCTTAATCAGATTCCTGAGAGGCAATAGTGAAATGCTGAGGAATTACTTGGCTTTTGTTTTATGGAAAGATACTGGCTTGATAAGCGCTGCCAGTTCATCTAGATTTTGGATGGTATGACAATAATATGACTTAAGTTTCTACTCAATGCTTTGATTGATATTTGATATTAAGATCACGCTATGGCTATAAGTGTTTTGTGTAACTTTAGCCATTTAATTTATTAGGCACATATGTGTTTAGGAGACACAGCGGAATTACGTTGAAGCCACAGTTCGCATGCATGTCATCGTAGAAACAGTTACAAAATTTAAGCATGACTTACCTTCAGTTTCTCTTGCAATGCTTTCAGGGTTCAAGCCACGCTTTAGCAACCTTTTCACGCAAGCTACGGAAATCAACATGTAAAGGCTTGAAATTACTAAGACAACTGAGAATACCTACCTGCAGTGACAGCATCTGCAGTTTGACTTGAAAGAAAAACTGCCACGAGAGTGCAAAAGCGCTAAAAAAAAGCTCTTGCCACTCATATATGTATTCTCAAGTCCAACAGCTCCTAAAGTAGCCGCTCTAAACTAACCTGTGATTTCGGTTCTTTTATTTCTGGGGACACCATATGGCAACCAAAAATATCGACAGGTGCATCTCTTTCCTTGCGCATTTCACGAATTGCTAGGAATAACATTTATTTTGCACAGAAGTACCTGAGTAGACTTCTGAAAATTCTGGCGGGGCCTCGGAGACTCGGGCCAAGCTTTCTATATCTTCAACCGTTATCCGTCCCTTCTTCAACCGCTTTGATGTCGTTACGACAATTGCCTCTAAGTTTTCAACATTGTAGGCTGGCGCAAGCTCAAGATTTCGGCTCGTATCAGGCAACACATCCGATTCGAGCTTGAAACATTCAATCGTGTCACTCGATTTGAACGTTTTCAAATTGATAGACGATGTGGCCGCCTCGAAAATGGTCGAGTGTATCTGTTCACGAGATTGCTTCCGCGTCTTAACCATATTTATGAAGTCGGCAATGAATCGTCTGGCCGTCTTCCTGGCAGTATAAGACCAAATTCTGGTTCCATGCCTGTTAATCCAAAAAGGTCTACTGGCAAAGGTTCCATACTGATGAAGCTGAAAATCCGGACATTAAAGAATTCCGAGATAGAAGTGGATATTGAACCTTCAGATTTAGTGGCTAATCTGAAGGAGAAAGCAGCATCATCATTACCAAATATGGAAGCCTCAAAGTTGACCATTATTCATAAAGGCAAAATTCTGGCTGATCAGCAGAAGATCTCCGATTACCCTTCCATTCGGCCCGATGACACTCTGATAGTTCTCATGCAAAAGGTGCGTCAAAGCTCAGATCCCTGATTCCCATAGTTCTGATATTGCTATGGAAAAAGAATCTAGTTTTAAGCATCGAACTCAGGTTCAAAAAACCGCGGCAGAGCCATCGGCACCTCCTAATGATCGAAGTGCACTGACGCAAAGTTGTGGAGCAACTCCATCTATTCAAGTCGCGTCTGAAGGAAATCAACGTCTAGCGGCAGAAGTTGGCGTTTCTACCGAGCATCCCATTTTGTCTGAGGAACCTGCTGCAGTAGACTCTAGATCAATACAGGATAGTGACCTTGTCACGGGAGATCAATTGGAGAGTGTAGGTCTAATGACTTGTACTTGCAAAAATATCTGGAACGTCTCAGAAGTTTCAACGTATTTTGTATCGTAGGTTGTGAGCATGATATGTGCTATGGGATTTGAACGTACACAAGTTCAAGCAGCACTACGCGCCGCTTTTAACAATCCTAATCGTGCTGTGGAATATCTTATGACCGTAAGTAGCCTAGCCGCAAAAAAGCTCATCTACCATATAAGCTATGAGCGTTCTGATTTCTTATTCGATCTTTCTCTTAAGGGAATTCCAGAGGCTGAGCAGACACAAAGCCCTTCGCCAGCACATGGGGCTGCCAATCCGCAAAATAGTGGCGGAGGTGCACTTGACGTATTACGACAGCATCCTTACTTTGAACAAATTCGCGGAGCTGTACAGGTACAGTTTTTGATTGTCCATTGAGAAATTACTGTGAATCTATATTTTTGGCTCTGATTTAAGAATATTTGCCTGAGGCTTAAATTAAATGTCGAACAGGCCAATCCCCAGCTAATTCAAGGCATATTACAAACAATCAACGCACAAAATCCGGAACTTGCTGAATTGATCGTTAATAATGAAGCTGAATTTCTCAGTATGATGGCGGAAGGCGCAAGCAGAAACGATGCACCAACTGGTAAGCAAAAGGCTGGATCAGCGCTCTCCCAACAATACTTATTATAAGCATAATCTTTTGTTACTTAGGTAACGTAATGGAAGTGACTGTTTCTCCCGAGCAGAGGGATGCAGTCAAACGAGTGAGAATATATAGTCAATTTTGATTTTAATTTATGTCAGTTGGAAAATTTGGGCTTCTCTGAAGCTGCAGCGTATCAAGCGCTCATGGTATGCGACTGGAACGAAGTAAGAGACGCTAAAGAAAGCTTTATTTCCTCAATTTTCCTGCAATATTGACATTTTACATTTTAGGACTTAGCCGCAAATTATCTTTTTGACAATGCGGGGGATTATGAAGAAGAAGAAGATGAAACCCATATTTCTTAGCTACATCATATAATCTTGAATTATGTGGCACGGTGTGGCAAATTGCTACTTAAATAAAATCTCATGATACTCAAACCTGACAGTGTGAGCTCCTACTGATTTAGCATGCTGATTGCACCACCTGCTGCACGTCTACTTGCTGCTTTGTACAATGTGCCAAAAACATTTTGTGACATTATTGATTTGGGGCTGCAGCCTGTCTAAGGTTGCAAACAAATTGACGGACCTGTAAGTCCAATAAGCTGACAAAGATTCGCAATATCATGAGGACTTCGTATCTCCAATGGTTGAGAAGCGAAGCTGTATCAGATATAATATTTATAGTTTCCTAACCTCGATATAATAATTTTGTCGTGTGGCACAAAACGCGTTACTTGTTGAACGTTCATGAAGAGGTTTCTCCGTGCCCTTGCATCGTACAGAGCTTTGGACAATTGAATTTCAAAAAAAATTCCGCGTCTAATTTGAATAATGCAGATTAAATCCTAAATTTCTACCGAACAAGCTGAAGTATGGCAGCTCGACGGAGCGCAAAAGGCAACTTCGAAGCAGTCAGATCGAGGGAAACTATGTCAAACTCTCCCTGAGGATTAAAACAACTTTCAGTGTCAGTCAAACCAACCTGACTTAAGAGAGCATTCCACGCTTGTTCATCTTCAGGAACAACAGCTATTACGTCGAATGTATTGCTTCGAGCTATTTGATTAAGCGCTCCAAATTCTTTCGTACAGTGAACGGTTACGCGCCGAAACTATTGGCGTAAAGTTTTATAAGATAACTCACAATAACAAGCGAATTTGGTCTTGCACTGGAGCTGGCATGCAAAGCAGACAGTTCGAACTCCGACTTTTTCAATCGGAATTCACCCTCCAATGGTAACATGATCTATGGCAGGGTGCTCGATTGCTTATTCTACCTGTATGTCTTCAATTGGACAAGTAATTTTTTCCTTTAATTTAACTGAAGCTGCTTCTAGATCTATGTTGAAAAATATCCCTAAAGACCGGCCTCAATTCACAAGCCAGGCTTTACCTGAGTATCCCATTTTTGTCGCCGACTTTGCGAGTGCGTGAGCTGAGTGAGGATTCCAGCATAATGTATCAAAAAACATTCAGGCACGGAACTGTAACCAATTGATAGTGACTACAAGTGAGGGACGTCTACGTTTCCAGTGTTCTTGTGTGATTGCGATTCTTCAATAGAACGCCAGCTATCCGAGACACAAGCAGCGACATACTGATTATACTCATATCGATTCTCAATATATAAGCGGGCTGCCTCGTTGTTTGCGGGTGAGCAAGGATTGGGATCAGCCAGAAGAGACTACAATTCATCTTAAGAATAATTTTGCTTACACGTATTGAGATAAGAATACCGGCAACGTCGTAAACAGGAACCCATTGATTTTGCAATACATCTAGACATACTGAACCATCACCGTAAACTAAAAAGAAATAGATGATATTTTATTTTTGTTGCTTTCTGAAGACGCACCATTGGGGTGAAAAATACGGGAGGTAAACGTGACTGTTGGTGCCTTGTTCGGATACTCCTCGGAGAAGACTAACTCCAGCTGAAAGGTTCCCCCTTCCCAGATTGTGTTATCAGGGCTATGAAATGTTGATTGTTTAAATGATGTGCAAAGTCGTACCCGAAAACTACTGCTTGCCACTTCATCAAATCATCATTGATTGGAGATCCACTGACCCCATGACACGCCTCGGCTTGCAACGCCTTAAAATCTCTAAGTAGTCGTCGTCTCTGAAAAATCATAGCAGTTTACTGAATAATTCAGTATCAGGTTGATATAAAAAATACACAAAACATTCCTGGAACTAATCTGCGCAGCAATACAGACTCACAGCGTTCGCCATTTGGCTAGAATCAGACAGCGTATGTTGAAGGTGACGACAGTATTAATTCATTCTACATGCCTGGTGAAATCGAGTCTGTGACAGTTATATATGAATATTGTATTATGGAGATGGTACACGGCCATGAGGGGCACATTTTCAAAGTGGCATGCAGATATCAATTCGACCGAATTCGGTCGTAAATCATATCAAATCACTCTGTTTGGATGTTTTGCTTTGCCTATCGGTTTATATTCTATGCAAAAAGTGCCGATAGGATATGTTGGGGTTGTTCGCAGCTGTTTTGGTGGGTGCGTTGCGCAAAGGCATCCCCACATAGGTAATTTCCGGAGTTCACTGTATGACGACAGTCATGTTTTTTTTATTTTGCCTTTCATGGAAAAATGCTTCGCTTTAAGGATAGAGCCAGTCAGAAAGCGTTTAATCCAGGAGTTCTATACCAAAGATGGTCGAGTTGTTGAGGTTCGTAATAAATCAATGATCCCAAAGGCCGATTATAAAAAATCACACAGGCCGTTGTCTTGCTTCGTCTTCGAGCAAAAATTTATTTCGCGCACGACATTCTTTCCCGAATGGGACCCGACTTTGCAAGAGCATTTCTTGAGCAAGAAGTCTCGCTTGATGTCGAAAGCGTAATTTCTGAGAACAATTACGAGGTTTGCTTATAACATCACATGAGTTTTTTTCATTCATATAAGCAGGAACTTATCCAAGATAATCAGACGGACGATAGGAGAATTTCGGCTGGTTTAATCTCACGCATAAGGGAAGCAGCATGCTTTTGTCGACTGGAGCTCTTAGACATCGTATGAAAGTGCACCGCTGTTCACTAATGTAACGCCTTAGACGATTCTATTTAGAGATCCTATCGATGGTGAAACTGACTGAAGACCATTCAGTGAGGAACTCGAATCACCATCGTAGCACAGACTAGGTGGTCTTCTGTATCAGTTGTAGTGGACCTTATAGCCTCACTACGCGCCTAATGTTTGTGAATTCCAGGTTAAACTATTCTCGTAATGTTCATCACCACAGCATCATCACCAAATTCAAAAAAGAAGTATATGTTGACATCTAACAGATCCTCAACGGGTGACTCTTTACTAATTACAGATAGGCCGACTCAAGAAGTGAATATAAGGAAATTTCAGAAAAGAAACTCCCATTTCTTGCGCCATGACTCCAGCCGTGCGCATGGTACGACTACTGAGAACCTCTACTCATATGCCTTACCCCTGAATTCGCCTCTCTACCACAGTGTTATTAGTCCTTTTTGTGAATTTCTTGTGAAGTTTATACCGTACAAAGTCACTCCGAATCAATTGTCATTTTCTGGTTTGGTATTTGCTGTCTTGAGTGTCATATTTGCAAGAGTCGCCCAATATCATTTTGTGGCTCCTTTCTGGCTACTTTATGCACTTTCAGATAATCTTGATGGTAAGCGTTTTGGAACAACCAGATATCCTCGAAATTTCTGGCAATTATCCCGCTTCAGGAAAACAAGCTCGAAGAACAAACGCATCATCCAAAGGAGGCGATTTTGTTGATCATGCCATAGATAGCGTCGTCGCCTCTCTTTCAGCTTTAATATTTGTCACAAACTTAATTCCAGGAGGCGCGAAATCCTGGGTTTATGTTTTAATTACCATGTCGAGCCAATTGGCATTTTTTTTGGGTTGTTGGGCGCATCTTATTTTGGGAAGACTGCTATTAGGAACACAATTGAGCGGAACTGACGTATTTACGGTAGGTTCCAGATCTCTTAGAAAGGTATAACCTTAATGCACTTCTTCAGGTGGATGAACTAAACTTCGTCGCTATTCCCGCACTCTGTACTGGACGTCTTTTATGTCCTGCAGTCATAGATTTCGTTTGTGTCGAATCTCGGCCGAATCTGGCTCAATACCTCGGGAGCAAAAATAATCAAATTACAGTTGGCTTACTGGTTGTTCACAGTATCAGTCTTGTTTCTTGTGCTTGCTCTGCCACGTGAGTGAGGTCCCAATTCACGCTTTAAGCAGCTGACAAAATATCTACGTCAGGGTTATTTATCGCATTTATAGAAATTGTGTTGCTCCACTTTTACTCCCAGGTCTTTTTTTTGCTTTAGTTGTGAGATCTCAATATCAAAATAATGACTTTTCAGAGTTGCATACTACAACCGCCCATTCTTCTCATGATACCGTGCTTCTCGTTAATGTCTTTCGAACTAATCACGTTCCGATTGAAGCACAAGACCACAACAATCAAAGTAAGTTTTACTTGAGCGTCGCTCAAAAAAAAAAAATTATTCATGAATGGCCTCATCTATCATTTTCAGCGAATCTGGCAGCCTGTTATCCTATTTACTATAATCTCTCTAAGCTGCCGGTGGCTTCAGGTTGATGTGACTTGGGGTCTTTCGAATCCAGTCACAGCTATCGCAGCTCTCACATTGTGCACTACCGCTCTTGCTATACTCATACACTATAAAGATGCACTAAACACCAGAGATGATATCTAGATATGGCGGCTGTTATAGCCATGTACGTTTTTACAATATCATTATGATGGCTTTCTTCCCCAGTCAAATTTGATGATCCCCCACAAATTGTATATCAGGGGAAAGCCAACCATAGAGAAGCCATACTGAAGAAAAAAAAAAGACATTCACTGCTCTCTTTTGTGTGTGCTTTGTTGGGCTAATTGGATTTTGTATACTTGCTCAGAAACTTGGTCACTTACTATTGGATTATGTAGAGAATTGAGTTCTCGATACCAGTGTCTGACACAATCCCAAAATAACCCACCGCCAGGTAAAGGTCGACAAAGCGTGACTTCTGACTCATTTGATATGCCATAGTCAGAAAGATCTCCCTTGAGTACTTGCCGCCCATTGAACGTTAGATAGTAAGCATTACCATCTCCCAAAGTAGAAATTAACTGTCAGTGTGGAGCTCTTAAAAAGGAAGTCTTGCCTGATTTACCGAAGCATGCACTGAGAGGTCCAGCACGCGAATGGAGCCTTCCGGATGTTTTAGGAAGACTTGCATATGATTGAGAATATAGGTGGAGAAAATAATTCAAAAATAAAGACCCTTGCCTAATAAGGATCGATGTGGAAACGTTCCGGATAATTAATTTGAAGTTCCTTCTTTCTCATTAAACAATGCTACTAGAGATTTAGAAGATTTAGCGAAGCAGTAAAAATATCAAGGATATTGGTTTTCTTGGATGTCCTTTGTGGTTCGATTTCAGGCTGAATGACCAGTTTGCGCGAAGCTAGTCAGCCGTTCGTCAATTTTACACATCAGTCGGCTCAGAGCTGTATGTCAATTATACTGAGGTTTAAGGAACAGATGATTCAAAACCGGTCACATGATAATCATAGGAGAGAAAGCGTATTCACGAAAAAAATGAGATGACCGATATCAAATGCAATGCTCTTAATCTTAGATACTCATCACGAATGCTTAAGATAAGACTATGACGGTTTGTACTACCTTTATAGAGAGGGCGACTGCACTGCCATCTGCCGTGACGAAGTGTCTTTTAATTTGAGAATGTAGTGGGAAAATCTCTTAGGGAACACATCAACGCGTTTGTCTTAAATCTGTATACTGGGTCTAGAGTTTATTTGCGTCGACATCTCTACGAAAAAATAATGCGCTATACTACTTATTATTGTGATGTTATACTGTGAACTCTTGATGACAGTGCATTAAATGCAGAGGCATAATGTCACTGAAAGGAGCTACATCATGGAACTGCCATCCATAATATCGCCAAGCTAGTTCCATGAGCCTAGACTCCGCTTGTAAGGCTCTCAGGCGTTCTTAAAGAACTCTTGTATGGGCTTACTACATCTGTCACAAGTAAAATGAGCTTTTATTCTTAAGAGATAGATCATTCATTGGAGTATATCGTTGTTATCAATTTACACGGGTATCGCATTATATACGTCGCAAGTTGTTTTTGTACGTCCTCAGTTCAAACCGTTGCTCTTTTCCATGAAAGACGACATAGCTAATAATGTGCAACTTCTCTTCACTCTTGACATTTGAATTATTACCGTCATCACGCATGTATTTTTCAAAGAACATGTATTTTACAGTCTTGCTGCAACAACATGTAGCTAAGTATGCGGCTAGAGTCTCTCATTAGCTAATTTTGCTCGTCTGGACCCTGATCAATCGAAAAAAAAATCGACCAAGGCCTACTACGATTGTTAGTGCTGATGCAATTCTGAGTTTAAATCATCATTACAAGGTGTTACACCGTAACCTATTTCTTCGATTTAAATTGTAAGCATCGCCTTCCATATAGCAGCTAATATTACTTAGGACCATGATTCTCTACCAGGATTGAGATTCATTTTCCTTTTCAGAGGTAAAAAGTAATGGTTAAGGGGGCCAAGATTTCATAACTATAAAAAAGTAAGACTTGATGTGGTCATAAAATTCCGCCAGTTTAAGATGAAAATTTACCTCCCTTTTCAGAGATTTATAGTATTAGTGAAAGGGACCCAGATTTCATAACTTATAAAAAGATGAGAGTATTCACTGTCATAAATCCCTGCGAATATATTCTTTTGATATACTTTTTCAATCACAGTTCTATATCAATTTTTTTCTCTGAGATTCACCAATACTTCGCGCATCAGAAGATGCCGATATAACAGAAATCTTCTTGATGGGGTTGCGCGAAGTGTAAATCATTCCTTTTTAAGATGAAGTGCTTATCGTGGAACATTTGCGTGGCGTGGTTTTATTGCCCCAGAGACTCTTGAGCTGATCTCCTCAACATGCCCTCGTAAAAACAAAGACAAGCTCGAGACGTTTCTGAATGCGGAAGATCCGAGTTCTGATGCTGCTTCCGATGCAGCAAATGAGCTGCCAAATATACCGCCGGTCATATCTCGCAATGCCGCAGCAGCCGATTCTCTATACTCAGTAGCCTTTGAATAAATCGGCCCATCACGCAGTTCATTAGCTGCCGGTGTACCTGTCTTGTATGATGAAATGTCGGATCTGACATTCAATGTTGTACCGCTGGCAAGCAGCAAGATCCTCGGCGCCAACGGCGCAACTGGTAAAGTCAGATATTTTCATACAAAGCAATGCAAATTCAAGTATGTATAGCTATAGATTAGAGTTATGTAGCTACCGATCAGAAGAGGTCATCGTAATGTGATTTAAGCTCACGTGCTTACTTAAAGACAAATTTGCGGTTTCTGAAAGCGAAGTCCTGCTAGATCTCCACATCTGTAACCAATCAGAGGCGGCAATAAAAGGAGCAAAGGTAAAGAGTCGAGAGTCTATGTAATTAATTGCAGCGACTCTGCAGGTAAAAATTTCCCGTTTCAAACCTTAACTTACTTGACATTTGAATCCGAGAATAAGCGTCTATCGAGAGGATCCGAGAGAATATGGTCCCGTATGGCTTCACGTACAACCTGCAGGCTTCGGGGTTCGAAGGAAATTTTTAAGAGGATGCTCTCTTCTTCATCCGCTGCTGCTTTCATCTCATGAAAACGTGGTTGAGAATCTGAGTCGACTCCTGCTAGATCCTCCCTCGGCATTTCGATGCATTTATGCCTTGATAGAAGCTCCACCACCATCAAATCGAGAAGAGCCTGGAGGCGTGCAAATTGAAGTGAAGACAAATAAACACAAAACTGCATGGGAACTAAAGAATTGCACGACGTATAACGCTTATGCCATGAAATAGCCGAAGCATCTTTTACTCAAGCGATACCTGAGCAGCCACCGAAATTGAACAATTTTGTGGATTGACGAGTAGATTAGAAAACGCCAACGATACGGCACGACCTACAGCAGCCCGCATCTGTTGGTCTGCTTGTAATTTAACTGCTTGCCACAAATCCATACGTTGCGATAGCCTGAATCATGATACACGGTTGTGGAGAGTTGGTTACCCACTGGTCTGATGCTAAATATCGTGCAGATGTCGCCAAATTGACTGCGGCTTGAAATACTAGATTAAAAGTTTCTTTTAAGCATTTTTTCGACCCGTGAATTGAATTCCCTTCAACAACTGCAAGATTCTTGACCTCGCTCGGTTTAAGCGCAGAGGACGTAACATTTGGCGGTCCTGTGCTTTCTGCTTGACACAATTGGTGGATGGTATTCAGCAAAATCTGAGTATCAGACTTTAAACACTTAGCTGCCCATATTCGAAAACAATCGGTCGATGCTGACCTTAAAATAGCTTGGATTGAGCAATTTTTGCGATTTTTGGGCGTTAGCTCTTTTCCTTTTGTAGCCAATGGAGCTCCAAGATATGTGGAGTCGTTGCCTAAATTTTCTACGATGATGAACAGCCAGCTCAAAAGACTTAGTGGTTTGCTCAATGGTACCTGAACATTTTTCGTAGTATTTGGAACGCTAATTAGAAGGTAGAACACTTCAAATAAGGCGGCTGCATCGATCCATGCGCTAGGAGATCTTTGAGGTATTTCCGGCGTTAAACTTGCTTTTTTCCATGCAGTTGCCACATCGAGAATCGATTGGGCTAGCGCATGTGCGATGCTTTGAGAGCGAGTACTGAGAAGATCATGAATTTTGAAACTTGCAACTCTCTCATTATCAAGCGTTCGGAGCTTGTTGGGTTTTCCCAAATATTTGTGATTCGCGTCTGTACCAATATACTTGTCACCAGAATTCTCTGTAGTTAAAATTAATTGGAGAAGACCATCGTTAAGAGTCTGTAAACTGCTGTGCAATTTTGTATGATGCCTCTCAGAAGATTGTCGAGTTAAGAAGCAATTTACCGATGAAGAAAAAATCCTTTGAGTCACACAATACACAAAAGAATTGAGCGTGTCTGAGAAAATCACCGCTATATCGGATAAAACATCCACTGTCTCTTCTTGATTCGCCAAGAGTTTCAGCCACGAAGAATTCTGACATTGAGCTTCATGAAACTTGAGAGATTCGATTGTGCTTAATGTGGAAAGATTCACGGGGGATAAAAGTTGAAGACTGGGTGTAAGTACTCCCCCAAAAGGCTGCATCGAAAGCGAATTCACTCGACTCGCAATTACAAATGCTCGAATCTGAAAGGGAATTATTACTTCAAGCCCTGAGCATTATTCTATGCATCAATTTTGCATTTATAGCAAGTGTTTGCGCACCAATTGTAAATAGATCTCGAGAAGAATTATACCAGTTTCACTCGGCGGCGCCGATTTGACGAAGTGATTGAGATGCTGCTGCAATAAATGATGCAGCTCCTTTTGCCATTCAATTACAAGATGATTGAACGACTCTGAGCACCAGGCTGGAGTACTAAAGGACTCAGATGACAATTTGGGCACAGATGAACAATCACTCCATACATGCAAGCTCGTAGAATTTTTAGCAGAGCAGCCATAACAATCGCAATCATCTGATCTTGAGGGCTGCGCATCGTAGGAGCAGCCTAGAAGTGCAAAGGATGCCGCCTCAAAAAGCGCAATGGTGGCTGTTGATACGTAAGTCTCTTCAACGACAAGATCACAACTCGACCAACAACTTGACAATGAAGATATGCACCACTTTTTTTCGGCTGAAATAACTGCAAAAACCGAAATTGTACCTTCTAAAGCTGAGATGGCTCTCGCTAATTGCCATGCTGAAGCAATCAGGCGGGCAAGAAGGCTTTTGACTTCGTCAGAAGCTCTGTCACTTTCTATGCGCGCAAAAAACTTCGAGAGATGCCGGCACCGGTAAGGGTCGATTGAGATGTTTGGAAGTTGTTGCAACAGCAGAGAAAATAGTCGAGAACGCGAGGTTAAGAATACCTCCTCCAAGTTATACGAAGAGTTTACTATTTTGAGTGTCAGAAGGCTGTCCAGTAACTGAGAGGGCGTCGCAAAATATGTTGCTTGTAAAGTGCAAAAGTCACACGTGCAAACTATTTCAGTATCGGGTAACGATACGGTTAACGTTCGCTCACGGCTGCGATTTTGCACCAGCATCTCCATGGACGTTGTTGCTATATGATCAAAGAGGTTGTGATACGTCAGATACGACTGTTGCTGTGCAAGCAAGCGTGAGAAGTTTTCATTAGCTACTTTCCTTTCGCTGATAAATTGCCTGAGTCGAGGGCCCAATCCCGCCAGTGCGCACACTGCTTGCAAAGGTAAATGCTTGTTCAGAAGCTCTAATACAAGTCGAGGCAGCTCGAGATAAGTGTGAAGACATAAATGAATATTTGAGGGTGTTCTTGCGCCGTGTAACAATGTGGAAGGGAGCCAAGCTGTGAGAGCGCCCGACAAAAGTTTCAGGAACTCTATGGATGTGCCAATGAAACAACCTGGCCCGGCAAGCTCTTCAGAACCTCCCTGAATGTCCAAAGAGCTCCCTTCTATGACTGACAAAGGTTCTGTAGAAAGTAGTCGATTTTGCGCATTCCTCTCCCTTTGCTTCAGAGATTGGAGGATGTTAACGAAACTTTTACTGCCAATGTGAATAATCTGCACAGCTTTCGCCAATCGCAAAAGTTCAGGATGTGCATTCCCGATAAGAGATCTAAACTCCGATGATTTCTGACGAAGACTTTTCTCAAACTGGGTGGACAACCCCGCTAGTTTTTCGTAGGGTTCCTCCATCAAGCTCCGGTCAATCTCGAGAAGCTGTAGCCGGGACTTCATTTTATGGATGATTTTATCGCGGATTTACATTAACAAAGAACAGACACAGATTTTTAGGCAATGACTAA
Source organism: Ichneumoninae sp. B BG-2022a (assembly GCA_030522725.1). Lineage (NCBI taxonomy): Eukaryota > Metazoa > Arthropoda > Insecta > Hymenoptera > Ichneumonidae > Ichneumoninae sp. B BG-2022a. The sequence goes on from JAPYZD010000003.1 coordinate 137,609, forward strand.
TGCTCAACTTCTTGAAGGACTATGGTTTTAAGCGTTTGTTTATACTACAAAATATATTATTAAGCAATTGATTCGCTCACATTTTCAAATTTTAGACGGTCCTCGGCAATTTGCTTCATTTTTCGTTTATACTCATTTTCTGAAATCTCATTGACTTTCTTCCAACACTCACGCTGCTCTTGTATGGTTTCACGAAATTCGTCAGCAACCTAAAATTTATGCAAAAGATTCATTTCAACTCAAGTAATATGATATAAAGAAGAACCAACTTTTTTTAACTCTATGGCTTCTGTCATTCTCAGATGTTCCACATTTTCACTCTCCATATTTTCTGCACTATTGAAAAATGTAACTTTCTTACTGTCCGTTGAGTCGCTAATTCTGCGGAATGCGTGTAAAACCAAGAGGTGGAGCGACTTACTCGTTTCGAGCATCCGTACATCTCAGTTTTTCTAGTATGTCGGTAAAGTTTCCCGCAAGTATAGTCGGTAATTTCTGTCCGTAATAGACAAACCCGTTGTTGTATCGAATTTACCTTCTGTAATGCAGCTGCAAGTTCATCTAGATTAAATTTGTTACTACTCGTGAGTATTGACGAAGTTTTCAAAGCCTACGTAGCGCGATTTGTCATTAGTTGCGCATTCTCATTTTGGAGGCTTCTGAATTTTAGATTTAAATCAGTAATCTGTCATGGGATGCAAGTTCTCGTCTCTTACTTCTTTCTCGGATGGTAGATTTCTCGCACGATCTTGAAGTTCAATTAGGAGAGATTTCTGACAATCTATCAAAATTCGAACTTCTTTCAGCTCTCCTTCAATTTTCTGAGAAAGATCACGTTTAGAGTTCTTGCAAGAGTTGACAGGTGGGAGAACAGTAATCTGTGTGCACTCCTCCAAAATATCATATTCAGGGTGAGAGTTTTTAGAATTAATAAAACTCGAAACACGGCAATCTTTCGTAAACGACTTCCTTACTCGTATTTTTGCTTCTGCTGCCTTCGCCTCAGAATTATTCCGATCGCGTTCGCATTGTGATTCTCGTAAGTGTTGCTACTAGTGTAAACTGGTTTGAAGATTTTACCAGAGCACGTTTCTTGAGATTGGCGTACTTGCTTTCACGTACTTCAAACTTTTGCTGCTGCTCCCTCACCTGTAGGAATGAATACTTGAGCGCAATTTTAAATACTAGATTGACTCAGGAGGGTGACAAAATTTAGGCAATGTCACTACATCTCAAACTTAGGCATTGTACAACTAGATTGTTTGCTAGTCAATCGCAACTTCTCAATGACTAAGGTCTATACGGTGTCAGCGAGCAAATATTTTTTCTAATTTCCCTATAAGCCACGCTTGTTCCGCACTGTAAGACACTGCCTGATCCACATTGCGATACCTTTTGCAAAAATTTTGACTCCCGGTCTCGTACTGATGTGTACAGAGATTCGAATTGACGGACCACCGCTGCCATTTCGTTCCACTCTTTTGCGCAGCGATCACGGCGCGCCTCAAACAACGAAGTCAATTCTGATAGGGCAACTCTTGATATTATGGCGAGTAAAGCGTCAGTTGACTTAAATACTATTGGTTTTACCTATCAATTCATGTGACAGACTCAGCAATCGGATTTCAGCCGAACTGTTTGAGAGGTTGGATGACATTTCATCCGTATCTGTTTTCTGATTGGGAGCAGGAGATGCACCGGCAATGTTTGTGTGTTTATCAGCATCTGCAAATATGAGTAAAGTTAGCGCACGTTCTCACATCTTGAAATGGAGAAGCGAGCATCGAATGTTGTGAGAGCTTTTTTGGAAGACTGGCTCTCTGACATTAGCCCTAGACCCGCTCTGATTTCATCAAGTGTCAGGTTGGATTTTAACTGAAAGGAACATTGCCGACTCTTGTTTATATATTCCATTTACAAAGCACGTCATTTTGTCGGAATGAATCCATTTCAAGGTCCAAAAATGACTTTTGGGTTGATTTTTGCCGCTACGGAATACCTGAGACTCTTTGGATAAAGTGCTTGACCGAGAGAGGGTAGGAATAGAGCTCCTTTCGGACGAAGACATCGAATTATCAAAGATTCCTGACCTTTCACCCTTGTCGATGATCTCTACTCAATGCCAGGGCGATAGTTCAGCGTATACAAGTCACTCAAATCCAGGGTATCAAAAAGGAGCTGTTGTCAATTTGGCTGAGATGTCTGGAAACCAAAAAGACTGGACCTGTAGGGCGCGGGCATAAGTGCCTTATGTGCTGCGAAATAAGCGCCTAAAATGCGAAATCCGGTGAAGGAATCAATACATAGATGCATATGGTATGCATCAAAAGACGACGAGATTTTACTGAAATAAAATCCAACGTCAATTTCAGGTCGTTACTCACGCGATAAACTAGGCTTTCAATAATTAGTGAATTTTCAACTTGTACTCTTGAAACAGTTACGCAAATTAAAGGAGTTGGTAGCCCTTTTTAAGTAATCATCATTGACGAGAGCAATGCACGTTTGGTGATATAGACTTAATTCAAGCTCATACACAATATCTGGAAGTTTTTCAGGCAATCTCACATACTTATTCCACTGCCACTCAACTTGAGGTAAAAATGCTGAACTAGCTCATTCGCTGCTAACTATCCTCTTGCTTTAAGAAAGCTACTTCATGGTACGCAAAATGTGTTTTGCGCTGACAATTCTAATAGATACCAGCACTTAAGAAAGAAAATATCACTGAAACCTTGAACAGACTTGCTTGTGGGATATGTTCACAAGGTAGCACCGAATTCTCGGCTGTATGTGCTAAGAATGACAATAAATTGAAGACACAACTTCAGTTATTCTTTCGGTGTCCTATATTTTAAAAAATTCATTAGAATCGTGTAGTATTGCGGTTTGAGAAGCCTTGACATAAACCGTAATTATTGGGTTGTACCTCTTCTGTTTTTCAGTTTATATGCAGAGGTACCCCCACGCGCCGAGCGCGAGATTCGCTGCCTTTTTCCGGCAGATGGTAGGTGTGTGAGCCATTTCTGGCTTTAGGTGGAATCTGGAGTTGGCTGGAGAGTCTGTGAGAATAGCTAGTATTTTTTAGGTGCTAGTGCGGTATGTAGGTGGCGCGAGATCCCCTTGATGGGTTTTAAACCGGGGTCCAAGGGGTTGTGGGCAGCATATTCTAACGAGTAGGCCATGCTGCCCCAGCCTTGACATAAACCTTTAGTCCCCGGAAGTTGGACTGCGCTCGATGATGTAAAATTAAAAAAAAAGGCGTAATCAATTTTCGCGCTCTACGCTTTTCCTGGAACTAGACTGTATAATATGAGAGTAACATCTTGCCAGCGGAACCAGAGATTGAAGCTTATGAAGTCCATTTAATTAGTATCATGGTACGCTTTTCAGGACTTTAGAACTAGATTGTTGATCATAAGAGACTTCGATCTGCTTACATTTATCGCGAGCTGCATATAATTTACGCACTATGATTATACCTTTAGATTATCGCGCGATACATCAAGAAGCAGTTGTTGTTGAAGCTTCACATGATGCAAGACTGTGATATTATTACTTCGCACAAGAATGTCGGATTTCTTCATAAATTAAGTTGCTTTGTTCTCTCTATGTGTGCCGTCTGGTGCACTCATTCGCAACATTGAATAACTCTTTCTTGATTGTGCCGATTTAGACTCTTTGCATTAATACAATACGTCACCATGCCTAATGTCCTTTTTTTTTTTTGAGGAAAAATTTCGGGAATTTTGATTAGATATCAAAAGTAGAAAAGTACCTTTCAAAAGAATTATGGTTGATAGGGTACACTAGAGCTTAGTGACAAAATATGAGGCTGACTATATATTGTTCACCGTATTACTAACAATAGCATCCATCTTGCTTCTTATATTGATCAATGGAATGAATGATATCTGAGAATCTGTCAGCGGGGACTATTAAAAAATTGATTCAAAAATATTTAGAAATTTGTATTGCAGAGGGGCGAACGCTTCCATGCCTAAACAGTAAACAGGTTGAGCGAAACACAATCCTAGCGATATTTTCTAAAATCTGATCGAAGTATATATCAATTATTATGAAAATATGTCATTTTAATTTTATTATCACATTAAATTGATCGGAATGGGTAATTATTACAACATGATGGGTCTGATGATTTTTGTTTCTATTGAAATTTGATCCACCTCTTGATATGTACATGTTTGAGCAGTAAAATCAACTTGAGAGCAAATCACAAAACCTTTTTCAAATCTCAGTCTACGCAGAAATCTCGTGAAGAAGTATTTTTCAGCCCGATCAGAAGAAGCAACAACGTTCAGGACGATTATACAAAAGCATCGGAGCTTTGAATGATATGAAATAGGACATCATTTGAAAATAATGATGACAGCGTCCTGAACATCATCGTTTTTCAACATAGCAGTTAAAGCTTCATATATTTTCCATTCGAGCTCATTGCGGTAAAGCTTTACTCTATCAAAATCATGCTACTCATTGATTTGCTAAACGCGATTACTTTCAACGTTTTCGATCAATTGAGTCCGGTAAGATTGACACTTGAACACTCGTGCAGCTACGAGCTTAAAAAACAGTATGTTGTACACAGATCCAAAGAAGCATTACTTTAGCCCTCAATTTTCTTAGAGATTTTCTCTCTTACATCAATTCTCCTGCTCTTGTACCGTCAAGATATTCAGACTCCTCAATAGTTCCACTTGAGTCGAGAATTTGACGGTAGTGTCACACGATTTAAAGTATAAAATCTGTACAAATTGACAATGTCTCAGATCTATACATTGCCAGAATATATAGCCACCACGAGAAGCATAATACCGGTTGTATTGGCACACAAGATGATAAAATTCTGACTTGCTTAAACCATCAATTAGGAAAACATTTGTTACTTTGAAAAGTTTTGCATCACTCATTTCTCTATTCTTTCGAATTTGAAATACGATTTGCAACAGGCGCAACGCATGGGTACACAAGCCGCATTTCTGTGGAACAAAATTCGCGGCCGTGAAAAATTCGCCTTGATATCGAGAAGAATTTGAGTCTCGCGATGAAGTTTCATTTCTGTGACGCTTCAAATATTTTGTTTCGCTATTTCTCCCAGGAACACACTCAGAGATGAAATTTATTTTTGTACCATTATTGTTTTTTAATATCCGATCGCATTTAAATTTGATTGATTGAGCCTCATACTAACGCATCTGCTCGATTATTCTGAAATTATCGGTGAAGTGGGAAGCTCCCCCGTATTAATTGAAATCTCTCATTATTGGAGAAACAGCTGACATAAAACGGCCCCTAATGCCTGCAAAGCAAAAGAGTATCGTGCCGAATAGTTTGAGTAGGTTTAAATGCTATTAGATCAAGGGAAATGCCAGAGGCTGCATCGGCGATCCTATAGACGTCAATGACTTTGAAGATTTACCTACAGAAGACCCTACTGCTAAATTAAAATCGTTTACAGAAATTGAGTTAATTGATTGAGTATGGCATCTGAGGTATCAAGAAGGATAAGTGCGGATTTATGCTTTGACGCAATGTAAAGATCAATAATCTACTAAGGCATGAGTCTATGAAGGGTGCTTATTTTTGCCTGCGTGATTATCTTACACGTGTTTTTGTACGATTTCATATGAGCTTGTGTTTATGATACTAAGTATGCCATTCCAATCACCGGTATATACAAATGCAGCGTTTCGAGAAAACTTCATGTCCCCTGAATCATTATGAGACCTGAATGCCGGCACTACCTATGCCAGCTTTACTGTATATAAGTGAAAAATCATTCCTTTCTGATTGAAATTCAAGAGCGTCTGAAACACGGGGAAGTTGCGGCGTGGAACGGACATCAATCATGCCACTCATAGATATCTAAGTAATTGAAATGTCAGCTTCTCTTCCGCAAAAGTCACTCAAAAAGGAACATATGCATTGAAACTCTCTTACTTTCCCCGTCCTTTCAATTTCAGAAATATGAATTTGTCCGGAGCCCGTGCCCAGCCATGACCGTGGAAAAGCCACAGCATGGGAAACGATTGACTGAAACTCATAATAAATGATTCAGATTCGATTCCAAACACTCAGATCACTCACTTCACATGAATTTTCATCGAATGAGGGCGCTTGGACTGGGTGAGTCAGCTGACGAATGTCAAACAAGGCTTGAGCTAATGCATCATGGCGAAGTTGATCAACAGAATACACTTCTTACATGCGAAGCCTTCGTATGAAAGAAGCAATAAAAATTCATTCCAGTTTGGCAATGAGTTGATGCGACATATACTCCCCGCCTTCAACCTATTGGCTGCACTGCCTGTAAGAATATAACATTGAGAAGTCATAAAGCGTCAATGTAACTAATTATTTATATTAACTATATCCTCAACCCACGATCAGAAAATTTTGGCAGGTCAAGTGGTGGGACTCTAAGTCCTTGCTGACAATCCTCATTTGATGAAAGATCAAGGATTACTGCCGAGTTTTGATGTGATGACGGTACGACAAATAGAGAATTGTTGATGTCAGGTAAGGCACAACCTTTTCCAAACCCTACAAATTTAGTGCAGGTTGTTGCTATTGGTTTATACGAATACTCAAGGTCCCATAAAGAGACGTTGCCGCTCCTATCCTGTCTATTTACGAGAAGAATCAGCACAACACAATGTTTTACGACGTCACACTTAATCACGGAGAAGTCAAGCTGCTCTAAGAATCTCAATGCTGGCAGTACTCAAAGTGGAATGTAAGGTCGCACTAAAATCTCACAATAACCTACAGAATATATGAGGTGGGCTGACATGCCGAAGCTAAGTTGGCGGTTGTCGATATTTCTAATATAGTGCTTGCCTGAGGTTGCAACTTAGTATAGCGAAGAGACGGGTGCAAAGCATGCCGTTAGTTCGATTTCCTTTTTACCTGCGTCATATATCTCTTGTAATGAAGACCTTTAAGAGGTTCTGTCGCGTTGAGGTCCCAGACTTGAACATCACCGCTGTTGTCCCTGCGATGAACAAAAAATACAACAAAAAAATTTTTCCTAGTCAAGAACCTTTGAGACCTTGGAACGTAAATATTGACGCACCCTGAAACTAACACATCGGGGCCCAAATGCACTGCTGATATTGGGAACTGATGCAAGCGTACTATTGCAGTCGGTAATTTCATCTTGCATCCACCACTTCAAACCTGACAGTGGCCACCTGAAAGGTTAGTCACAGATGTAAAAAAACAATTTAAAAATAAGTAATTGGTATTGACGGCGTCGCTCTGAAAAAAAAAATGAGCAATGTGAGGTCTTGATGGCCGCAATAACTTTTTTCGCTGATTTCAATAATATATAAACAGAAACCAACCAACGTTGCGACTCAAGATTTGTCTTAAGAAATCCCTTTGTCATCAGAAATCCAAACTTTTGATTCTTACTAAGCAGAAACTTAATCGAGATTTGAAAAGCCCGATTGCTTTGCCAAAAAGAAATAGGTTATCATGAACAGCGTGAAGTTGCACTCGATTCCTTATGAGCGCTTGCAAGCTATAAAGTGTAAAGAAGCTTCAAAGAATCCATCAACAGGCAATGATCTAATAATTAGTAGCGGACATTACGCCATCAATAGGGTTTATGTTCCTAGAGTAGCTCGCATTAACTCTGCTCCAAAAGCATCTAATAAAAGCAAGTGAGCATATTCGTTTTCCTGATTTTAAAAAGCTCCATTTGATGTTATTTTCAATTATCTTGCCAGGCCTTTAGAGGTGTCTTCGAAAGCTCCTATTTACTTGAAGAGAGATGTAAATCTTCCCAAAAAAAGATGTGAGGCAAGAGATCCGAGATTTTCGGAACTTTCAGGTAATTTATTCGTTCTTTGCGGGAAATTTGCGATAATATTTCAATGCAGGAAAATTGAATGTGGATCTTTTTTCGAAGAGTTTCGGGTTTCTCGATAGTTTAGTCAACGTTGAGAAGGAAGTTTTAGAAAAGAAAATCACTGAAGCCGACAGCCCCGCACGAATAGGCAGTTTAAAGCGGAATCTTTCGCAAAATGTGAGTATATGGAAAGAAATCGTAAGCTATTCTAATACGTGTTCCAGTTTGATTTCTAATTCATATCTTGCCATTTTTTCAGCAAGCTATAAGCTTTCATAGGGAGAAGCTCGCAAAAAGGCTGGAGTTAAAGCAGGCATACATTGCAAAGGAAAAGGCAAAACTTGCAAATGAAGGAAAAATGCCTTTTTTTCCAAATAAGGGTATGATGATGACATTCATTACTTGAGAATGGAAATTCTTGAGTGTAATATATTATACGTCAGGCCTCCTCAAGAAAATGTTTTGCTTGCAGAAATTCAATGAAATGCAAAGCAATGTAAGGTTTTTGTATAGTATGTTTTTTCGCAGGGAAAAATGGAAAAGCATTTGTCAAAGAAACGCAAGAAACATATGATCAGGGTGAGTGAAAAAAATTGTTTCTTGCATATGACAATAATGTCTCAGGAAAGAGTTTTTCTGCCCCGCAAAAGACAAGTTGATAGCGAATGCCCCAATGAACGTCGTGATAGCGAATGCCCCAATGAGTTTTGAAGACCATTGGCATGTCCTGGCATACTGCTAGACAACTGAGAAATATGATGTTAAGCTCTGCATGCGGCGTCTCCTTTCACATATAAGCCGGACAATGCATTTGCTTGAAACATTAGCTTCACATTAATAAGCGCCTGTAGTAACGCTGCAATTTGCTGCATTCTATTTCAATAAGTATTCGATTGATTCTAACATTGAGCTGTTTCAACTTCCATTAGATGATGCGTGGCCTCACAACTTTTGTTCCGACATCAACCTTTCGTCCATAACGATCATAAATAATTTCAGTTTGATTTGTCCACCAAGGGACTCGGAATAGTATGACAAGGTATGTGAAAAAGGCAAAAGCGAAACTGTACAACGAATATCTAGAAAGTCTACATTTTCTTTTAATTTGTTGCAGCTCTTGCCATTCTTCTAAGGAGTAAAGCGTTTTCTGCTCTTCAATTTCAAAACTTCTCTTCATCTGCTTCTCTTTGTATGCTATGCTGTGACTTAGCATACGATGTGGAGCATCTCCTCGTTTATATACAAGATCAGCTTCGCTTGATTGATCATTAACAGAACTGAATGACTTTCGTGAAGTGCAAAACAATTTGCTATTTGCACGTAATTTTTGCAAGAGAGCAGAATGTCGAGGTATCTGATTGGCCATAGTTAATCTGAGCCTGTAACAATGCATGCAGGGCGTCCCCACAATCAGATACCGCCAAGTGATTCTTAGCTGTGAGGGAAATTCAAGCAACTGTATCATTCCAATCAAGCACAACGTGAATGCTTACTGGATATGTATAGTATCTTTGAAAATTTGTATCGGTGAAGCACTTACAGCGAAGTGAAATATAGCAACTAATTTTATCATCTGTAATCGCGTGGAAAGTATCGAAAAAAATGCAATCAATGTCACCAATCACTATCATAGAAAGCAACTTATCATGAACCTTTTATATCCATTTCTGGGCTCTTTATGATAACAAACTAGTATCTGAAACTTCGATTTCTAAGTTGTCATAAACTATGAGTCTTGATTGTCATTCGTTGTCGTGCGTCAGCGAAGAATTTGGATTACCTGATATTGTGCATCCTTGGGACCTTGAAGCCCGTAGCTTTAGAGATACAATCGGTAGGTCAGGCGTGTTTTCTTGATGTGGTAAATAAATTTGTGTTTGTAAGCATTCGTAGGGTTGAATCCTTTGGACCTTGTTGTAAGTTGCAGAAAAGGCTTGTATGCAGGAAATTTTTTCTACATCAATCGTAATGTAAGTATGGCTATTCAAAAGGCGCTACATTTGTCTAAATTCAGCATCATGGTGATGTCGTGGGTAGTGATTGCAACTCCGCGGATATCACAATAGCCGTTAAACATGCGGGACTATCTGCCAGACATGCTCTTTTTAAGTACAGTCATCAGCAATCAGTCTATACTGTTCGTGATTTGGACAGCGCTTCCGGAACCTGGGTGGGATTGCGAAATGATAGAGGGAAGGAGCTGCTTCCTGGATCGTGCATCGACCTCAACGGAACGTTACTTGAGGTTGTCCAGGGCGAACATCTGACAGACGGCCCAGTCGCTGTCGAGGAGTTTTTAAAGTACGTGACTTTGATCGAGTGTCAATTCAGTTAGATGCTTCGATCTTTTAACATTAACCCCTCTCATCGCCAATCATTTGCAACAATTTGGCCTTTCATTCACACTGCAGTCATTATTTGAGACTCGAAGCAAATTAATAAGGCAATTGTGTAGGGTGAGCTCGATTTTCGTGCTACGAGATCTCTTGTCTCTCTCTGTGGACTTACCTGGTTGTACTCACAAATTTGAGAAACTCTTTGTAATTCAAGTTTATAAATTTGAGTTAGCTCATTTATTCTTACGCCTAGTCACTTTTATTGACTCATGTTGTTTTTGCTTCATTCGCTTATATTCAGTTTTATGTTGTAGGAGCCTAATTTTTTAGCTGTTGAGCATCTGACATTGCTAATTATTGCCTTGACGGATTTACCCATTCACTTTCTCCCTCTACAAACAAAAAGCCGTTCTCTCCTTCTTATTGACAAACTGAAGCCCGGCCAAGTGGTCGCTGAGGTAACAAAAAGAGCTGCTAGAAACAATTTATGATTCGGCTATATTTGATCAGCCACAAAGTCTGTTATTTATAGTTTCTTGAATGAGTTGTCTCATGTGATATAAAACATGACAGCAGCGTTTACGCAGTGATGGCGTACATTAGAAATGAAAATGCTAAAAGTATATGTCTTTGTTTTTGAGATTCATTGAAGACTATTAAGTAGTCTTATGCGAAGTATTACAGATACGTTGGAGTGGTTGTCATCTATGCCCATCTCTCAAAAGCGTCGGAGCTGTGAAATTGCCTTTGTCGGAAACGCCGGATATTATTTCTGAGCAGCAGTGCACTACAACCACAAGTCATTGTCAACCTCCGCCGCTGAGTAGGGGAGGTAGAGGTCACACCACTAAAAGGCTTGATGATATATCAAAAGAGCCGTCAGGAGAATATTCAAAGGTTGAATGCTGTAAAGAAGAAATTGAAGAGAAAAAGCATAATATTTATACTACCGAAAAGCCAGTAGAGAGTTTAGACATCGCAATAAAGCGAAACGGTCTGATTGAAAGTAGTAGCGCTCGCTTTGCTGGTATGGAGAAGCATCGAGTCATGAAGAATCACGAGATCCAGACATCGCAGCTTGATGATTCAAATCTGAGACTCAGTTCGTTATCATCAAAACATCCAAATTCATTCCAAAACAAAAAGAAATTATTACTTAAGACGGAGTTGCAACTAAAAACTATCAATGGTGAGGCGGGGACATTTGCAAAAGCAACTTTGACACATAGACTCACGCAAGCTTTCAAGACTTACGCTGTCCAGTCAGAAAACTGTCTAGCAAAAAACGCAAAACTGCCAAGTTATCCTTATCAAAAAAAGCTGAACTTTTCAATTGTGGCCGCTATGGCTCTGGAGTATAGCCGCTCTAGAAACTATTGTCTGAAAGTGAAAATGAATTCACATAATTCAACTTCTTACAGTCATCGTCTTCCGGCTATGAGTGAAGCTTCGATCACTGAAGCTTTTTTGAAAACAGGGGATTTGGCTTGCAATGATCTCTCCGCAAACAATGACACTCTTAAGTATTTCGAAAATGATTTTGATTACGATAGTATTAGTGATGTTTGCTCTAACGGCTCTACAACTGCCATGGTGAGCCAATTAGCCAGACTTTGTTTATTTTGTCCGATATTATAGCGTGACTTGTCGACCATAATCGCTTTTCAGCTAGGAGGACTCATGCATTCAGAGGTTCGCCAAAATTGCGTCAAATATAAGAGAAGTAAGGCTTCTGAGAACGCGGAACTACAAATCAGTTACCAAAACTCTCGAAGTGTTTTGAATGTGATCAGTTCAGGGTACATTTCGACGATTGCTTATATATTGACTTTTAAGTTTAGCGAAGTAAAGAAGAGTCTCTGCAATCCAGAGGGGCAGGTCCCATTTAAAGCTAAGAGTCAAGACAAACAGCGATTGAAACATTGCGATACTTCAAATTCTGTTCCTGTAAGAGTCGACGGGCAACGAGGCTTACAACATTGCGGGAGAGGTACTACAATTAGTGAACAGAGGAACCAGAGGTTGCGGAGACTAAGTCAGTCTTACGTCTTCTCTATGAGAATCACCTCACATAGGACTTGCGGTTCTTTTGGTTTAAAAGCGGCCCTTTACCACGCTCCCAAAGATGCCGATCCACTGCTCTTTTTAGGAATCTTCGTCGAGTGGCATATGTCTAAGAAATTTCATGACGCCATCGTTACTGACCTGAATGTTTCACAGAAACCGGCTTCCGTTATAAATGCTGCTCAAGCTTTCATTGGATCATTTAAGGTTATCCCTAGTTTCAATTTTGGGTTGCTAAGACAAATGCTTGTAGGAGATTCATCCATTGAGAGTGCAGTTGAAGCGGAAATGAGATTACTGCAGTTGAAAAAAAGTAAATCAATTTTAATAAGCTTTGCATTTCAAATAGAGCTGAAATACTGGTTGCTAATTTGCAGCGACTTGCTAAGCAAGTATAAGCTTTTTCAGTTGCAATCATCGGCGAATAATTTGGAAACGGAGTTTTCTGAGGCGCTGAGGCACTTGACAGTTCTCGAAGTGGCTTGGCTTTTTGTTAAAATAATCAGCGAGAGCCTAAGGCGATTCAGTCGTACTGTTGCAGCCGCACAGCGTGCCGTTAAGATGAATGACAAAGGGTTTGAACATAACGAAATACTAATGCCACCTGCACTGGGAAAGAAACGTCTTACCACAAAGACGCGTAGAGCAATAAGATTTCAGGCTTCAATGATAAAGTTTCTACGCAAGAAAGTCGAGTTTGGTTTGAATGTAGCACGTACAGCTGTCATTGACGCGGCTAGAGCTAAATTTTTATGGACTAATCAAACTTTTGATTCCTCAGTTATTTATGACTCATACGCATCAATTGATATTACTTCAATTTTAAAGATAGACGATCTTATAAAGCTCCTGGAGGTCTATACTAGTATTACTGCGACGACGGCTGACGCCAAATTTATCGGCTGTCAGAACACTCATGAGTTCTGTTCAGCAAGACTCAATAAGCCGCGTCGAAATACAAAACTGACAAGAAACCCCATGCTCATCTTCGACAACCAAACTGAACTCGAAATGAGATTGAGTTTTGACACACTCAAGATGTCAATTCTGATGCTAGTAGCTGTATTAGTACTAAACTCAAATTCCGATTGCTTGGAAATTGATTGCTTAGGTCACTTAAGCTTGTATAAAGATCCAGCTCCGAGAGAGAAGGAATACCAATCGCGAGATCCAGCTGAATATCGTCCATCGAAGGCAGCAATATCTAGAGTTTATATATCAACAAATGATTACTCAGCATTCCGAAAAACTCAAGAGTCGACTACTCAGCTACGTAAATTTAGGTTTAGAGAATTCTGCCTTAGAGCGTATGTGTATTCTAGCATGAAGTTCCAGAAATCTGAACGGCATGAAAAAAAGATGACAAAATTTGTCAGCGAGGTCACAAGTTGTTATAACTTTGCAAATTTTCTACTGCTCAACGTGCAAATGAATGGAGTTAAGCGCTCTAAATTAGAAAATCATCATTGGCTGACAATTTTAGATCCAAGATTCTTATGTAGAAAGTGGGCAGACTTCTTCATTTCTTCCGAACATTATAAAGCGGCGGCGATCTCTGGAGTTTTGGTTGCACGTAGGAAAAATGATTTATGTCGGACTCCTTCATTCGAAATGTCATTATCAACTTTTAAAAAAATGAGAATTGATGCTTACTCACGAGGGAATATTGATCCAAAAAGGCGATTGATAGTTTTTCACTTACTTGGAATAGACGACGTCATCTTGCAGTATCAAAGCAATAGAGAAACAGCCACGATTGACGGCATAGTGCTCGAGTTTCAGCTATTTCGGCTCAACTCCTTAGAGACTCAATTTGTACTTTTCAACCTCTTTGACTTCAGATTATCACTGCCGAGGATTTGTACGCAGGCTGAGGCGTTAGATTCAATAATGTATCCACCTGAATCCAATCCTTCAGCCTCTTCACGCATGAACTTTTCCCCTCACTTTGCATTTCTCGAATTTAAGCCAGCAAACTTAGAAGAGAGTTGCGTTAAGGTTTCCTTCTTGGATACTGCAACCAGCCCGATCAGCCACGCAGCGTCAACGTTTCTATTATTGAAGTCACACATAAGTTTTGTAAAAGTTCTTGAAGTTTATTCGAATTCATTTAGCAATGAAAATTCGGATGACAGATCATATCTGAATCTCAAGGCTGCAAGAAATGAAAGAAAAGAGCTCCATGGAATCGTAACTCAGGCTTACTTCAAAAATATCAGAAAATTTCTGAAATCCTTAAGATATATTAAACACAGTGCATATATGAGAGCCTCTCATGAGATACTAAATCAGACTACCCTCACACACGCATTAAACCAAACATTATTCAAAGAGCGCAAAATTCTTAACGAGTCTGCAGAGTGGTTTACATGTAGTGCGTACAAGAGCGTAAACATGAAATGCGCCATTCCGAATCGAAGTCTGAGATTATTGGGCGTTTCTCCTGATGCTCAAACAGTAATACCAGAGGTGCTTTTGACCCTAGTTAATCACGAAGCACGATCCGAATGCTGGTATAGTTTTTGGCGCTTGCATAGACAAAATTTGTTGCAAGTTACTCGAAGGGTTTCGCTGTCACTGAGCAGCAGCACATGTCGTGAACCACCTCAATGCAATTTTAATGCTTTCATTTTTCCGATAGCTTTAATCTGCAAAATCACACCCGCGTCAGAGATGAAACGACATATCAAAAAGTTGTCACGCATATTTTGGACCAAAACGAAAATATCGAACAAAGAGCAATGGTATCGGGATTTAGCCTGTGTTTATAGAAATGAAATTTTTGTGGAGATTCAGATACCGATGGATGATAATAACAATGTGAATTTATGTCGTAACGTCAAGACTAAAAAGTATGGTTATCACAGTATCTGTAACGAAATGAATTATTCCTTAAATCTTAAGCACTTAAGTTGCATCATTCGTACTAATTTAGCGTTGTGTAGATTTATTGAATTTTTAAATTTCATTTTGGAATCGGACTCGCTGGGACGTCAAATCTTGGCTGGAATTCAGATTGACAAAGTTTGCAAATTTTCTGAGCAAGATACTGTACTAATACAGATTTCGTTCTGGCTAAATTCAATAAAAGAGGGCAGACTGCCGAAGTTTTTCAGTTCTGCTCCTAACCTGCGTCGTATATCTCAATTTGTTGTTGCCGACAAAATGTTTGCTTATTTTCAATCATGCCTCGTCTACTCCGTTAAAATCTTGGTCTTAGAGCAAAAGACTGGGTTTCAGCCCCTGTTGGATGCTATGATTGAGAGTTTGAGGCGGATTTCAAGACCAGTGGCCTGCTTAAAAACATGCTACGTAGACCTCAAAATTCACTTCGTTATGTCACTATATTTCATCGACTGTAACCCTGCTAAGAGGCTCAATTTGCGAAGAACTTGCAGAAGTGCCACACGCGGCTCTCAAGTGACTGTCACCCCCTTGAGATGTGAAGTGCTCACTGTCATCAATACTTATAATAACAATAGTAATCGACAAGCTTTCGAGCGGGACAGAATGACAAAGTTGAAAAGCAAAACTCAAGCATATGTAGATTCAACGTATGCCGGATTACGAAGCATAAGTGTCTCTAAATTTTGTTTTCGATTGCGTAGAGAATTTGGAGTTACGAGAATTCGAAAGTATCTGTCACTAATACTAATTAGCCATCCAATTAAGAATCTAAACATGTGGCTTTTGACAGATTCTTATAACCATTCGCTGTTAGCGGCAACTCGACGAGCCACCCCGGCTTTAGATTTCCAATTCCGCTCGGAGGAATCATTGTCTCGAAACACTACGAAGTTATGCACGAAAACTTCCTCCCGAAAAAGAACGTCCAGGCGATGTGTCAAATCACAACAGAACGCTCTCTGGAATTTTTCAGGGTATATTTCGACCGAAAACAGAGGAAGATGCGTTGATTCATTCCTATGCAAATTGCAAATTTCAAATTTTTCAAACTCACCTCTGTGGCTTAAGGGGACATTATTCAAAAGGCTCAAAAGACAAATTCGAGTCTCCTTTGACATTCCCCAAAATGTGAATTATATCAAAACTAGTGCTAATGGGTCTTTCTCCATTTGTTTCTACCGAAAGCATACTCACTCTTTTTGCGAGGGGATTGGCTTGCCTAAGTTCAGCCAGGAATCGCTGCCATATTCCGATTCAATATTAGATGAATACGATATATTCAGAGCACATACTATGTCCCATAGAATCTATCCAATGCGTCAAGTACCGAATTTGTTGCGAGATCAAAATTTCACGACCATACAAGTTAGACGAGTGATCTACGCTCTGTGTTATTCAGTTCTCAGAAGAACTACACGATCGCGAGAAAAGAAGATGGAATCACTAAGATTTTGTCGAGCTTTCCTTAGCGCCAGTCAGTTGGTTTCCTACAACAGTCACACTGAGATTGAAACCAGCCGAGCAAGAAGTGAATTGCCTCTCATTGCGATGACTATACCAAGAGAACTAGAGCTCTGTTATTCGGCGTGGATCTTTCGGATCTATACAGGTTTATTTTTTCCCCAGCTCGCCGAGACCCTGGCAAAACCAGACTATGAAAGAAATTTTAGGGTTTGCTGCAATTTTACTGCGAAAAATTCCAGTCTGCCTTTCTCAATAGCTGAAGCCTCTATGTTACAATGTTGCAAAATTATCGACTATTCCCCCGTATTCGACTGCGGTAACAGTCAGAGAACTTATAGCTTCATTAAGCTAAAGGAAGAAAATCTCTCACTTTTGTTCTACACAAAACGATTTTTATTAAATGTGTCCGGGTATAAGCCGCGTGACCTCGATGATGTATCATACTCGTCTTTGGGATTGCCAGATTTTCCTTGCAGCCTTTGGCTGACTGAAGTTGACGAAAGAGCTCGGCTTGGCTGCAAAAACACGTCTGAAAAAGTCGACGTGCGAAGCAGTCGGAAAAAGACAGAAAGGCTGTCACAGAGTTTCTCGAGTGCCTATACATTGGACTGCAATTTCCTTAGCAGCCCCTCCTGCAAGGGCGTGTCTCTCATTTTAGGATACCCAATGTCGGGAGTTGTAGGAACTGGAATAAAATCAGTCAGGGGTAAAGACATCTCATATGCCTCCGGCATCTGCAATAAACATTGGGCAAGCAATTTTTTGGCGTTGCCGCGTAGAAATTTTTGTAAATGGAGAGGAAGCTGTGCAGCCAAACATGCAGGAATTGCCATCGATCAAAGTGACTTGCAAGCCAATGTTCATGACAAAAGAGGTCTAGAGACTTGGGCAATATCTTATTGCCAAATTGAGCATATTCATGAGCAAGACAGCTACATGATAAGGTCATCCCCACAAGACAGAGACGGATCCGTAATGATAGCTCTTCCAAAGATGAGGACATCATTAGTGCCAAGATTTATCGTTGTTTTCGGTTCTCAGGCTGAATTCGCAATCACCATAGGTCAGCATTTGAATCAATCTCGCGACGACCAAATTTATGTGAAATCAGTATCTGTACAGCAGCATAACAATCCGAGGAACCAATCAAAAAGCAATATAACCGAGAATGCGGGTGGCATATATGAAGTTCTTTTAAGATCACAATTTTTTTTTCAATTGAGTTTCAATAGGGAAGGTTTTTCTACCAGATATCCGCCAGATTTACCGGATTTTGAACTGCCACTGGCATTCGGTCCACGCAAAGTCAATATTGAATATAGTCATAGTGCTGCGTTGCCGGTTAAAATTAAGTCGAAAAGTAATTACCAATTTGAACTACATCAAGAACAAAACTTATCAACGACTTATATGACCACGACCTACAACGATGAGCGGGTTCAAGTGAGTTATAACATCATTGCAATTGCTACATCTGTGACTGGTTCTCACTATCGTTAAATATCAAAGAGTTCTTTGCCGCGTCAGTTACAATCTCGTGCCCAGTCGGTAATAATTTGTTCAACACATGCAGCGTCTCATGTTCTTTCTTTGATATCTGACACTATGCAGCATGCCGGTCTTTGTCATCTACCACTCGTCCAAATTCCAAGTGAAAGGCGCACAAAGAGAAACAATGGTTTACTCCGCCTTCCACGACCCCTGCATTCAAAACTCATTACAGAAATAACCGGCCTTAGTCCAGGAAGGTACTTGCAGTTACCAGCTTCCAAATTCGCTGAGCTCATAATGCAGTGGTCTGCTGAACAGGCTCACTTTATGCCTGTTGGTAGGTAGGAAAATTCAGAATTCCTGACTCAGTTTCAAATCGCTGTAAAGTGCAAATACTGCTAATGATCCTGACCCCAAATTTTCAGAAACGAGGTTAAATATCACTGAAGATACACTCAGCGGAAGCACTGTAAAACACCATTTTCGTATTCGAATGTCGTCCACAAAACGTATATACGACATTTGTGTGCCTAATAGAAGCTTAATGCCCTCCCAAGCTACCAATCGAGCCCTTGTAGCTGCAGACAACGTGAAGAATATCTACAATGCAGAATTCTGCCCGTCTATTCTACCCTCCGACGATCTGAATACTCCTCTACCGCCAATGGGCTTGACTTTGCGAGACATCCCGCTCGCGTTACCGAGCTTGATGCAACACGGAACAGGTTCATACGAATTTGTCGGAGGATTGGCAGGAACTCTTTTTCGTCACTTTACAAGATCTTCGTTAACATTTGTAGAAAGACGAAGGTATATTGATATTTTGTCTAGTGTATATTTTGATTCTCCACGGCTCATTACGGATGAGATTCCCATTTTTTTCGCTGATCGCCGGTCCACTGAGGAGCAACAAGAACGCATGCAATTGATTATCCGAGCAAGAGAATGGCTTGCGCTCTATAGGGATCTGGATTTTTTCGAGCGGATTCAGCTTTCGTTAAGAGTATCAGCCAAACTACAGCCTCGTGTTGCTAGTTCCCTCTTGTACTGCTTGAGTCATAGCCAGCTCAATGCTTTACTGTTGAGAGATCTTAGCTGCTATACCGGCCACCCGGTATCAGATAAACGGATTGCAGAAGGTGGGCACTACAGCAAAAACATAGGACAATGTAGATCTTTGCTTGTATCAGTCGATTTTTCGGAAAGTTGATTTTCAAGGCGTTCCTCAGGCAGCGAGACAGTAAAGCCATTTAGACGAATTTGTGCTCTGCCTCGCTCTGTAGGATCTCACAATAACTTTATAATCCGCTATTTGAATGGGAGGTAAGGCCTCATTGCTGCTAGTATAGTATCTTAATCATTGAAGCGGGTCTGCTGGAAACTACGGGTCGTCGGAAAAATTTGTTCTCGCGACAACTTAGCTAACTAGATATTCTCATTTATTGGACACATCGGATCGCTCAATAGACCAAGCAATGAACAGCATAACATTGAATATTCTTTTGTAGATATTTACTCTCCATTGCGGAAGCATCATCCCCCTATGTATCGTCAAAGGATGCAATCTTTGCTGCAGATGAACTAATGGTCAAATTAGTTCCGCAAACTGAAAATCACATACTATCTCCTGGTGACACAATCAAGATGGGAGATCTCGAATTTTCAGTCATGAGGTGAGGTTACTTATTGGACGTTGTATCGAAAAGCAAGCCGTAAGTTTGATTGCAGATATAATACGGGGATTGGAGGACAGAAAGGCAGCAGGGACTCGATGGAAGATGAAGAAGTGGTGTTGCAGGACCTTAGAGGTATCTCGCGAAAAGTACTCTGCTCTTTTTTTGCCGTATATGATGGGTGAGTTTGTTCGTGAAGTCTTTGTTAGATACATCCTCTGATGTTCAGTCACGGCGGCCGCCAGTGTGCTGAGTTTCTTCATAGCCGTCTTCATCGAGCTTTTCGTCAACAAGTATTTCATTCATCGGCTTTTCTTGAACTTGCGGTTGATGCCAATCGTGTAATCTACGATTCCCTTTTTCGTGCCTTCATCCTGACAGATCGTCACTTTTTGCGAAATCAACAGCAGGCGGAACGAGTGTCAGGCCCTGGTTGTGCTGTGGCTGTGGTTGTTGTTATTGGCGACTGGATATGGAGTGCTAATTCCGGCGACGCAAGGGCTGTCTTATGTCGCAAAGGAGTTGCCATACCTCTAACATCTGATCACAAACCAGTATGTGAAAAGATGGCAATGTGTTATAAGCTAGATTTCTATTATTCTTGTCGTTGTTAAATTCGTAGAAAAATTATATCCTGCACTAATTATGCCATAAAGTCAAGGAGTGATGAAGCCGCTCGCATTGAACGTTCTGGAGGCTTTGTCAAGGCGCGTCGAGTACTCGGGAGGCTCGCAGTTTCTCGTGCTTTTGGCGACGTCGAATATAAGGTGAGCCTCAAGTTCGATACATTTTCTAGCAATTTCAGTCTGAGATAATTTTCACTGTGCATTCTTAGAATATTGGGTCAGGCAAGCCTCCCCTTGTTATAGCAGATCCCGAAATACGTCGTGAGCCTTTGACACTAGATGACGAGTTTTTACTGGTCGCCTGCGACGGACTTTTTGACGTCTTTTCAAGTCAAGAAGCCGTTGATTTTGTGAGAAGTCATCTGACTACCATGCCACCTGGACAGCAGGTATGATTGAACAAATCTTGCTCAGCCTATCTAACGATGACATTCAGGGTCCTGAGGAGGTGGTTCAAAATCTCATTAGAGAGGCCATCGAAATCCGACACAGCAGGTAATGCAATTGTTTAAGAGAATCAATTCGTCATATTGTTCCCAGGGATAATGTCACAGCCGTCCTTGTGATGCTTAAACGCACTATTCGTGCTTAATTAGCTTTCCCGATACTTGGATAACCTTCAAATTTTGACAGCTTCATTCACTCCCATCAAGTATTACAACACACATAAAAGACAAATATAATCCCAAAAAAATGATGTTTAAAAATTTCAAGCGAATTTGACCTTATGTCAGGATTTTCTTTACGAAAATGGTACTTATATTTAAGTGCAAGTTACCATATGTAGAGAGCAACCTTGTCAGAAATTTTGCTATAACATACCAAGGTTAAGGTACCTTGCAAATTTTATGAAATAAAAAGTAGACACCCTTTTTCTCAATCACTCTTAATAAGAAAAGAGCTTCAGATTTGATCTTTTCGGTTTTAATATGTGATTTTCAACACAAATAAGTCGGCAAACTGACTCGGCAATTCATGAAGGAGTCGAGTCCCTCTCCTACCAGTGGAAATTTTGTCACCGATTGCATATCGTGAAAGGTCGGATCTCAAGTGATCCTTCTTACCTTCGTAAGTTATGAGTGGCGAAATTTCCAAGGAGTCATCTGAGCATAACAATAAATGCACATTTCCAAACCTCCGTCAATGTAAGCTCCCGCTTTGCTCAACCAACTTTTGTACAAGCTACTCATATCTTGCCGGCAAGAGAGAGGAGAATCTGGTCCTACAAAATACGATTTGAGTATGACGGGTAGAGTTATGATGTCTATTGCTTGAATAGAACTAACCGTTAGCGTTTTTGAGGGGCGAGAAGACTTCCTCTCGTGGTACTTCCAACCCAGACACTCGATTCGCAAGCGGGAAACTGTCGAAAATGAAGTACTCAATTTTAACTCCATTCGGAGCAATAGGGGTTGATTGCAATCCTGGTACAAGATCTGTTCTCAAGTGAAATTTTCTTCTAAATTTCAATCATGATGCATATGTGATGCAGCAATGCGAGAAATTTAAGAATCTCACTTCGAGTGAGAGGCGCTAGACGTGGGACCTCAGCCATACCTGTTTGAATATCAATATGAGGAATTTTCTTGTGAGCGACGTGAGCACGTATTTGTTGAATTTGATTTGACTCTAGAATTCTCTGTATAAAAGAGACTCGAAAGTAATGATTGCATATGTTGCCAGCGCTGAAAAGCAGTGGAGCGTTTGGGGAGTTGCCAGAACGAGCCTGAATGTCAAGTTGTCGACACTAATGCTGAAATATTTTTTGGTTCATTAATATAATACGTTTAATCATTCCATAAACAGTTAGACTCACAAGACGCAAATCTTGCGTTATTTCTGCGTATTCTACAACGCAGCAAGCTTCAGAGTCGTCACTTTCAGAATGCTGAAGCACATAAAGACAGGATTGACACATATACTTATGAACTATTGTCGAATCTTACTCTAGTACGTCTCTGACACATCAAACCAACTTTCTCGTCAGGATTTACCTGAAATAGGTTATGAAGCATTTCACTTCTGATTGCTTATGGTCTTACTTTCAGCGCGCATTTATTTCCGATTTCGGCATTTACTGACTCAGTATAACCGATGAATAACGGGTCTAAAACCTGAGATATTACAATTATGACAACGTCTGCATTCGCGGCCCTATACTTAATTGCCAAATAAGTGGAATACGTTCAAGTGCTAGTAGTACAAACCTTTTGCAAAGCATTGTCGACGCTGAATACATGCACTCTGTGCAAGAAATAACAAATAGAAAATTAAGGATAATCGGGAAGCCTCTAAGTTGTCTCACCCAAGTAACCCCCTCTCTTGCATATCATGCAAGATGCCCTTATCTTTGAGAGATGTGAAGAGTCCACCGTTGCCATTGGGGCTACGAGCTAGCTACATTTGCAAAACATTGGGACCAATCAAAACACACCTTATGTTTTGTTTCCAATAAAATTTTTCCTGCTTTTGAAAAACACGGTGTCGTGGACTGCTGAAAGAAAATAACGTCACGCTCCAGAAGTCCTGGAAAGAGTGTAAGATGTTTCAATATAGCTATGATGCTTCTTACCGAAGTAATTATTCTCAGTGAAAAACCTGTTTAAATATTAAAAAACAATACGAATGACCGCTTAGCTCAATTTAGTTGACATACACCCACAGCGATAAACTAGATGTAATGACTCAATTACCTTATAGTTGCCTCATGATTATGATCAGCAGTCATTATGTAAAATGGAGGGATCTTGCAATCCCCGGCAAGAAAGCTTATTCGCCTCAACCTTTCGCACATCAGCTGATATAATGACTTTCCGGAAATACTTCCGATTGGAAAAGTTCCTAAGAAATTGCGAGTGATGCTGACTGGCAATTAACCTTTCGGTTTATCCCAGCCTAGACGCGTTCCTTGCCCACCCGCGAGTACAAGAGCCCCAACTGGTGAAATGAACGCTTTTGAGAACGGCTCATACGTCTAATTCCCACAGGCCTCTAACACTAACTAGATTCTCACACCGACTCATCACAGAAAAAATTTTGGAACATTTAAAGAGATAAAACTTTTGTTGTTCACCTTTGCCTTCAGCAATTAGTTTTAAACCCTCCGCTCTCCAGCCTCCGAGGATTTCTGGCAGTGTTGAAGTCACTCTGGTAAGTATGCACGGGATAGACTCTGGTAAGTCACAATCATGAGGACTACTCCAGGAAGCGATGCTTGGAGGTGAATAAATCCAAGAAAAATCTTTGTCGGAGTTTAAGGCTTGCTGAAAAGCCTGATGCGAAAATAAAGTCCATGAAATGTAATCTGCTTTCTGTCATCACACTCTATTGAACTGTATAAAATCAACACTGTACTCTATGATTTAGACGCTTGAGACTTTCTGAAGGATACTCTAGGTCATCATTTATGCTAAACTTCTCTTGCCATTAATTAGATATAAGACGAAAAGGTCTAGGATACCTGACAAGCCTTCTCAACATCAGCTTCAATTATATCTGTAATCAGTTCCTAATATTTACTTAACCAATTAGTTTCTAATCACCTCCTGCTTGTGAGATGAGAGCTCCTCTACAAATGTAAGCAAGTGTTGCTGCCCATATGTTTCGAGGATCTGATCAGGAAGGAAATTTATATCAATGATGAATCACTTTTCGCAAATTAAAGATCTCTTCCTTCGAAGCCATTTCAATTTCTTTTTAATTCAGCCTTTCTTAAGGGTGAAATCTTTTATGAAGGCAAGCCTGGTAGAAATCATGAAAGTTCCGGTTTATTTTTTTGGTACAAAATCTATTGCTATACATTATAATGCTTGGGCCAAAGCGTTGATTTTTCAATCTTGACTACTTGAAAAGCTTTCGCAAACTCATGTCAGCATCCGAGTCTTTCTTCATAACCTGAAAAGTCATTCTCAATTTATTTAACAATTGCCCTTATGAACATCTTATGAAAAAGTCGTGCAAAATTCCGGTATCTCGACCACAAAACTCGTCAGTCTTTTTCGCATACTAACCTTAGTAACTGCCATCTCAAAGTCTTCTTGAGAGACATGTACTCGACGTTCTCGAAGAGCAAACATGCCAGCTTCAGTACAGACTGCTTTCACTTCTGCACCAGATGCAGATGGCATTTCTGCGGCTATTTTTTGGAGGTCGATACCCCGCATCAGATTCATTTTTCGGCTATGAATTTTAAGGATTTCCTTGCGAGCCTCCTCGTTTGGATTCGGAAACTCAATTTTGCGATCGATTCGACCCGGTCGTAGCAAGGCGTCATCAAGGATGTCAATACGGTTTGTGCACATTATGACCTGCTCTGGATTGTGAAGACAACATTTTAAATTTCTAATGAGCACGACAAAACACGTGAAAGGCGGCTTCTCAAATATCATACTTTAATATTTTGAGTAGACTCAAAGCCATCAAGCTGGTTGAGCAACTCAAGCATAGTTCTCTGAACCTCGGAGTCTCCGTGTTCACCATCTAAGCGCTGACTCCCAATTGAGTCAACCTCATCCATAAAGATTATTGACGGCGCATGTTCTCTTGCAAGGACGAATAATTCCCGAACCATGCGTGAGCCTTCACCGATGTACTTTTGCACAAGTTCTGACCCTGACACCCTGTCGAGTACAGCCTTGTGAATTTGGAAGAAATGGGCCGAGAGGTTCAATTTAACAGTCGAGAGTCAATAGGTAGCGTTGTAAGGATGCAGTTGATACCTATACCTCCCACCTGATAAATGTGCAATCTGTATGATGGGCTACAGCACGAGCTAGCAACGTTTTTCCTGTGCCCGGAGGACCGTAGAGCAGAACGCCCTAGAAGTTGACACATGAATACGCAACAATGATTGAATATTGATTAGATGGAAGTTTTGTTTACCTTGGGTTGAGCAATACCGAGAGCTTCGAATATTTCTGGATGTTTCACCGGCAGCTCAATCACCTCTTTTACTTCTTTAACTTGTTTCTCAAGTCCTCCAACCATCTAATTGAATGCTAGACTTTTGAATTCACCGCTGACCTCGTATGTGGAATCCGGCACCTTTTCAACCTTCATCAAGGAAACCAAAGGATCTACCTTACTAGGTAGTATTTTATGGAGCTTGTATGAATCATTCATAAGCGCAACGCTGTAGAGCTTCCTAGTTTGTAAGTAACATTACCGTGTGCTGGGTGTACAGTCAGCGACATTAATATTGGATGATATATCTACTACAAATTTTCCCTCCGGGCTAACCTGAACTTTTTCACATGTCTTTATTCGATTACCTTCACCAAAACCTTTGACTTTCCCATTGCCTTGATGACTTCGCCAACATAACTGCCAGGCTCCAGCAAAAATTGGAGCTCTTCCCGTAGATTACGAACTGCGGAGATGCTAAACCAATTTCTACACAAATATGCCGTACCTCGACAGTTCAATTCATTTCTTTGAGCCTGAAGTCGTCTGACGGTTTGGGTTTCTTCATATAGCGTTCGACCCAAGCTTTCAAGTTTTGACTCATAGTATGTAGATAATCCTGAACTTTTATGATTATCGATGACTTTTGGTGCGACCTCCGTCATGATAATTCTCAACACAATCAGGTCCAGTCGCTACAAGGCAACGTCAGGTCTCTGATCTAATCTGAAGGTTTTCCTTTGTAATATTGATTAAGATTAAACATAGACTTTTCAAGAAAAGAATTTGCGGAGTCTCGATTCTTGAAACGAGAAAAGGCTTGACCAATTTTAGTTTTTTGTTAACAAGGTTTTTCGAAGCACGACCCTACTCTAGTTCAAGTTGAGGGTCGCCAGAAATTTCGAAGCAAAGCTTTGAGTGAAATCAGTTGCTTGTCATAAAGAAGTCGAATATTCGCACTATATCTTCTGTTGTTCTCCACTCTTACTTTTGATTATTTCCAGCTCCATTCCGAGATCCCCTAAAGGACCTATGTAGTCCTCAAATTTCGATAACTGCCTCAAAGGCTAAACACTTTCATTCATCTAAGACTGTGGCAAATATCACTCTCTTGTATTTGTAATTATTTGTTGTATATATTATCTTCCTTCGACAGGAATGCTGAACAATTACGAGATAAGTAGCCATCGAGATAGTCAGCCCACAACGGCACAACCAAAAATATCAGGACGACCAATAAATCTCACGACTATCGAAGCCTATAATTATTTCGTAAAATTTTGACATGGAAGAGATATTTGGCTACTTACGTAGAGTAAAATATTGACTGTGACATATGTGAAGGTTGTATGAAGAGATATTTGTTGCTACCTAATTGGGTTGTCACATATACATAAAATCTTATGATCAGGACTTCGTACCAGACCCTCAATTTAAGCTATATTAAATAAGGCTGTGATGTCAGATTATACCTGCTGAAATTGCTTAAAGATCAGTGACGATGGCAAATAAATCATGCTGCTTCACTTGCTTGGGCGACCCATTTGACTGTGTGACGTTTTCTTCTTACCCTTGACCCAAAGAATCACAAAAAGTAAATAATCCGGAATGTGGGATCAGAATCTGTGAATAAATCAAGGGCTGAATCGAGTTGACTATGACGTCAGCTATCAATTGCTTCAGTTTATTACATTTTTTTAAATTTGAATCTGACAATTTCTAACGTGTCGTAGCTGGGATTCTGGAGGGCTTGCAGCGATGCCTTCGGGAATATTGCTTCTGCGCTTTAGCAATTAGTTGGCAGTTTCTGCACATCTCGCCGATGTGGTGCTGAATCTGTTCACAACCATTGAAGTCGCCTCCAAGCTTTGAGAATATCAATAGGCATGGTAATTCGCCTTGACTGCTTTAAGTTTGTATACCATTTATGTAGAATCGCAATCAAAACACGTCTAATTCGTTCTTTGTAGAATATTCTGAATCTGGCTCACAGTCACGAAAGGCTTGGTCTTGATATCCCGATTACTGATAGGTCTCTGAGCCCTAAGTTTTGTTGAACTCCATATATCTTAAAGTGGAGGATATGCATAGCAACCTTTGAAGAGCGCTTTTCTTCTTTTTATAAAATCAAGTAAAACAACTGCAGTAATTTGTCATTACGCAGCAATTTCTCAAACCTGTCCCGCCCTAAGTTCATTAAGTGTAGAGACTTGCCCGCTCGCATCTTCCAAAATACTTACGGATCATCGTTGAATTTAGGAATGTGTGAATATCGCTGTCTTGACCTTTCCATATGAGCTTCCCCGGCTTAGTAAGCTACTGTGCCTTCTACCATCTTAAAGTAGTCACATAGCCTCACATAGGCGCCATTGTCTATGGAAGATATCCAGAATGAAAATTAACGTCATATTGCGGCTGGGCATTTTTCTAAGTTTCTTTAGCCAAAAGCTAGAAGCTTCAATCAAGTCAATCTTCCCTGATAAGCTTTATAGAGATTACTTGGCAAGCCTCGAAAACGACAAGTCATTAAATTTTACGGAATTGCATGATCAATTGGTGGCATGTATTGATGAGGATACCAGGTCAGCACACTATTTATGATCAGCAAGATCAATGAAGTTGCCTATACATCTCTGCTGGTTAGGTGTTCGCTCGTCTTGGGATTTCTGTATTTCCAGGGCCATGTGAAGCCCAAATCACGTCATATAGGACGCGCTTTGGCACTTTGGAGACACGCGGCAACAGCTGGGAATGCCGAGGCGCAATTTCAGCTGGCCTTGGTATATGCAACCTATTTCAATCCGCCCGCGTTATTCTCAGAAGTAACTCCAACTAAAAGTTCTGAGAAGCTTGAAAGGTTCGAGGATCGCATGCAAAGTGTTTTTAATTCCGTCAATAATGACGAGCTCGATTTGTTCTATCTGTCTCTCGAGGTAAGCATCGTCTTTGTTCAAGTTAACGTCTTTGAAAAATTATCCAGAAATATGTGCTTGTATCTAAAAAAACTTTGATTCTACATAGGTGCTGGACCTAGGCTCTGATATTGATTCACTGACTCGAGAAAAGTATATGGTTGATTCTTGGTTCTTGCAACAAGCTTCCCAGAGAAATGATAAAGTCGTCTCCGCAGGAGGGCAGTTACTTTTATACCGTCGAGAGTCCCTTGCCCTGTTATATCTATATGCAGCTGCACAACAGAGATTTGTCCCCGCTCAATTAGCCCTCGGTTTTCGCCATTTACATGGTCTTGGTGTACCTAAGCGTTGCGCGTCTGCGGCTGCTTATTACATACAAGCAGCACGGACTGTTGCAGAGTTTTCAACTCAGGGCATTCCTACTGCATCCGAAATAATCCGTCTCAGTTTGAATGGACTTGGCATCACTAACGAAGTAAAATATTCTGGGGCATCTACTTCAATGCGAAGGCATTTCTCTAAATTACAAATGCATGTCGCAGAGTCAGGTGACCCAGCGATGCAGCTTGCCGTCGCAAAAAAGTACATTTTTGGAACCGACGGTTTTCCTCAGAACTTTGCAAAAGCGGCAGACTATTTGACTCTCGCGGCAAAGCGAGATCACAGAGATGCACTTTCTTATATTGGATACCTGAGTGTCCTGGGATTGGGATTCAAACGAGATCTTCGCGCTGCATATCAAATATTCCGCCACGGCGCGACGTCTCCTTATGATGCTTTAGGTAATCATTCTCTGTGTGCATGTACGATAGCCCTATTTCCAATCTGAAGCTATTTATGTTTTTTCTAGCTCACAACGGTTTAGCATATATTTACTTTCACGGAACTAAATATGTGACGGCCGACCTTGCAAAAGCAGTGACACATTTCAACATTGTAAGCGTGCATTTAAATTGTCATTGTATACTGTTACGATATACTTAATGATTTCATCCGTGACGTCTATTTGCAACTTATCAGAGCGCTAGTCTGGGTTTTCCCGATGCGCAATATAACCTTGCAGCGCTGTATCTTTCAGGCAAGGGTGTACCACAATCGTACACTCAAGCATTTGCCTTGCTGACGAAAGCGCTAGAGCAAGGCCACACCACCGCTGGATATTTATTGGGAATGATTTATCTGAATGGGTTGGGGACTGAGAAAGATTGTTCACTAGCAGCAAGTTTGTTCAAAAGAGTCTCTGAAAAGCACGTCAAGGTGATCGATCAACTTCGGAAGGTTAGTCTTCTCGCGTGTTGTATTCATTGATAATAATGATTATGGCTTTTTTGCAGGCACTTATTTTACAAAATGTTGGTCGCTTCAACGAGGCAGCGTTTGAATATTGGTCTCTCGCTGAAATGGGCCATGAGGTTTCTCAATCAAATTTAGCATATTTGCTGGACGGTGGGGGTCGAAAACCAGTAATACATGACGGATCGTTGGACACAGGATTCTTCGGTAGGATTCGTCGTTCAGTCTCATACGTGCCTCTTTTACGTGGAGTTTTGTTCCAACCAAGCACGCTTTTCTCTACTGATGGCCATTCCAGTGAGTCGTTACGCTCCAATTCGCAAAACAATAATGAGTACTGTTATCCTAGGTATCGGAATCAATCGTGCATTTGCACAACGTTACTGGGACCTAGCTGCCTTGCAGAACTCATGCGAGGCACGCACTCGTCTTGGTTAGCATGAAAACCAGATCTGATTTTTTCACCCTTTAGGAGATTATGCCTTGAGAGGTTGGGGGGTGGAATTAGCTGCAATGGCAGAGTATGAAAACTTTTTATTTGACAGTAAAGGTTAGATGTCGTTAAGTTGTTTCTGCTATGGATAGTCGTAAAAATAAACAAAACTTCAGGTGCTGTGATGCTAGGATGGGCAAATAGTTTACCTCCATCAGCGATATACGTTAGACGACAACAGGCTAATGAGGCGGAAGCCTACAGTAAGCAAATAGATAATAAGCCCATGACTCAGCTCTTTATGAGAGATCAATTAATTCGCCATTTCCTCCAAAATGGACTCTTAATCATCGAATAAAAGTAAATTGATATACTAATCAGAAACCTTGACAAATGAATTAAATTATTGGTAATTGCAGGCAGAGCATCAGCTTGCGATCATGCATCAATATGGAATGTCAGTCGAGGAAGACCTTCATATAGCTCGCAGGCGTTTGAATAGGTAAGAATTCCTTTAGAATCAGTAAGAGAACGCTGTTGCAAGAAGAAGTTATTACCTTTTACAGAATGATCGACATTCCGGGCATACCGATAATGCCAACACGCCTCTCGATTTGGATGTGCAGATTGCACGCGGTGGCCCTATACATTTCGAAGAGATCATGCCGAGATGTGATTATGAATCATACTCGGCTTCTGCTGATCTGTCTTAACACACTCATAGTTGGTGCTTTCATGTTTGTTCGTCGCAGTATGATATCACAAAACTAGTGTCTGTGTTTTGACGAATCAAGCCAGACAAAAGTTTTCGCATGTACTTTTTCTCTTCGTTAATACTCTTATAAAAATATTGCAGCACTGAATGCCACATTGCTTGCACATCAACAATTTTTCGTTTCGGAAATCACATTTAGATACAGATATTATAAACTTTTGCCTGCCAAATCTTCATCTCGTACTGTCACCGCTTCTGCGAATTCCCGATTGTACTTGACTTCTTGCCTTACCTGTTCGTGCGTCTCTTTTGCGATTTACCCTATTCCAGAATTCTTCATCCTCCACACGTTGCGATGCTTGCCGTTTAGCGTGATTTACACTTGTGATGGCGTAGAAACCACTTTTAATCATCGCATACTCCAGAACTATTGATCAGCTATCAAAAAGGCAAGCCTCTCTATATCTTTGCCTGTTGAACTTACTAGCACCGCCAATAAAGCAAAATGTAACGAAGATTGGCAGTCTGTTGTAACGATTCGGTTTATTTAAAGCCAACCGCCCCTGATTCGACTACGAAGGTTTTAGACTTCACCTCCATTTGTGCTAGCTTTTAACAACCGTGCCTCTCTACTTTTCCTTATGCACCTAATAACTGGAAAGAATCAATTGAGTTTGAGTTCTGGTACTTTAAGGCTTGCTTACGACGAGAAATTATGAAAGAGGGTTGATTTACAACTCCGTGATGGAATAAAGCAAAGCTTTGAACTATTCACAGAATGAAGCAGTCAATGTGGTTTGAATCGGCATATCGAATTGCGGTAGCAGAACAGCTTCTAATTCCTCACTTTAAAGCATATTATATATCAATTTGACAGCATTCTGAATGCTTTTCTGAATTAAATTGCAATTGGTACTTGTTGGGCTGATTTTAAGACTTGGGATTTCTACGCAGAAATTGTGCACATCGGCTGTTGCACAATTGAAGTCTTCAAATGCAAGAGAATAAGTTATATGAACAGGAATCATACAAAAAATCGCTGAAATTCAGTAAAAGTACTTTGAAATGATTATCTGAGTGTCTTATAGATACAGAAATCAAGATTATAGAAAAGATAAAAGTTCCTATAAATCACCCAAAAAAAAAGAAATACATGCGGCCACGAATCAGATTTACAAGTATCTAAATATTTGAATCCTGCATTCATGGGCAAAAGGTGTAGAGCCTTGACTTAAAGCCCAGACTTTCATTCATTCACCTCGTGACGCTCTAAGACACTGATCCTTCTTTTTCCTTAAAATCCTATTCTTTTGAATTTTCTTGATTTTCTTCATGGTGGCCAGAGCCGGGCGAAGGAGCCTCTCCTGCTTTTTGAAAATTCGTCTTTTTTGCCGTCTTTCTTTCATAACCTATGGAAGAAGTTAGTGTTGATTCTGTCCACATTGTGTAAACGAAATGACTTCTTTGGCCGAAACTATTGCTAATCGTGAAAACTTACAATTCTTACACGCTTCTGCGTTGCATCGTATTCACTCTCAAGTGTATGTTCTTTCATGAGATGCCTTAGTTGTCCTAAAGCTTCTTCTGCCAAGGAGGCAGCAGCATATGCAACATCTTGGGAGGTGGGATATTTCCAGGCAGCTGTTTCAAGCAGCTCCAAAGCATTCTCTAGCGAGATGCCTATGCTACTGTGAGCTTGTCCTCGTAAATCTTTGGACGTGGACAAACATGTCATAGTAAGGCATTTTACTATATTGCTTAGAATCGATCCCCCCTGAGCGGTCAAACTAAGCGGCGGTAATAGAGGAATTAGTTGCGCAAGAAGTTTGATGGACATGACTACTCGGACTTTGTATTGCTGAGGGTTTCCATTTGCTAGTCTTATTATGTTGGAGAGCCGACGTATCAGCCAGGGCACTCTTATCTGCTTGAGCACTTGAAGCCTTGAATCAATGTATCTTAATTTTTTATGGTGCAATTCTACAGGAACTACTTTTCGGTAAGTTTCTTCCGAATTTTTTGAACACGAATCTCGTAGTCGATGAAACTCCGTTCTCTCTGTCATAAGCAGATCTTCTGTGTCATCAGCATTATGTGCAGATCTACTTGCTTCTTCTTTATGCGGTATGGATTGCTCAGCATCGTTGACATGAGGGTTCTCTAGAAACGTTCTGCTAGCATTCTCAATATTTGAGTTCAACGACACAGCAGCATAATTCATCAGGATTGGCAAATCAGCGCCGGAAAGGGAGGTAAGATGTTGCGACCGCGCTTGATTTAACGTCGGTCGTGTGAAACACATGTAAAACCCATTACTGTGTAATAATTTTTGTGATTGAGTGTCCGCCAGGGCAGTATTTCCATTTTTAGAGGGAATCGAATAACATTCATTCTGAAGCTTTTCGGAGCTAAGTAGCACGCGACAAGATCCCAGTATAAAATTTATTCCAGAAACTGCAATAGCGGGCGCCCGTTCGAGGCTCGCCTTTTCCAAACACATCATCAAATCGAAATTCAGTCGTACTAATGGTGTGACGTGATAGATCTCAGAGCCATTGGTTATCTCACTGAGAAGGGGTAAAACTTTCGTGGAGAATAGAATTTCTGGAATGCTTTGTCCGGGTGTGGAAGTGGTTGGATTTTCTCGCTCAAAATTAATGTCGTAATCTGCGTGGCTCAAAACAGATTCCATTGTCTTCATGCTACATATTTTAAGCAAAAAATTTCGATGCCTCATGCCTTGTTGCACAATTAGCTTCCACAACTGAAGAAATGTTTCATTTTGTGGATGATTGTCGCTAATAATGAATTGGATTTCGCGAGTGCTTAAACTCCTGATAATTTTCTCGAAGCATTGTGAAACGAGATAGAATGATTTCCATAGATTCGTGCAAACCTCAGGCAACTGTTCCGTAAAAAGAGTTTTTTGTGGACATTGTTCTGCGACGCAATTCCAAATAACGGGTAGGATGAGCCCTAGTTTTGTTTTGAGTGAATCTGTTGAATGGTAATGAACTACGCAGAGGTTCAAAAAGTCAGCAAGTGCTGCTTGGAGCAAGGAATTAGCCGAATTGAAGCCTCTAAAGAAAGTTTTTTAGATTGCAGATAACATAATGTTGGGAGGGCTGAGTCAAAACGGCTGACAGATTCAGCTTATGACTTACTTAATGATTAATTTGATTGCATTCAATCTTTTGTCTTCACTAGAAAAATGACTTAGTATTCGAGAAATAACGGCCCGAGTCATGAGTCTTGTTTGAAAATCAGATTCTTTAGATAGTCGCAATGTCAAGAATAAGAGAAATTTTGGTGCAAAGCGGTCAGCATTATTATGGAATATGTTTCGATTCTGAAAGGAATAAGCTTTATATTACGCATAAGCGAAGCATAAAATTCTTAAAGAGACACGTGGGAGCAAAACTTTCAAGTTGTGAGCCTACCATAAATTCGTAGATAACAGCAAGCATGGCTTGACGGCCAAACTTGGAACAAGAATCCAGATTTTTGACGATAAATGCAACGCGCTGTTGCATCGACTTTTCTGTTTGTGGGTATATGGCAAGGAAGTCCACGTATATACTACAGCATAATCCTACTACTTTTTCATCTGATGATCGCTGCACAAGCAATAAGCCAATTTCGTCTATACAATAAGTCACCAATTCAATATTTCGAGAGGCAACAATACTGTCTCCACGTTCAAGCAAATTGATGATGCGTCGAAATAACTGAAGTGAAGCCAAGCGTAAATGTGGATCGTCAAGAGAAGATCTGATATGAGTCAACAATGCTGTTATGAATGACTGCGGATGGACTTTCATAGTCGTAGCAAGACCCTCTTTAGTTGAGGTATCAGTGCTATTAATAACTTGACGAAACCACTCGTGGCTGTTTGGAGAATTGATCAGAAGGACTGCTAAAACCTTAGTACATGTGCACGCAAGCCCTCTGACTTTTCCAGAGTCGTGCTTCGATACACTGGTGCTGGACGTCTGCAAAATTCTAAGGCGTATGAATGGCAATCATAGACTCACCTCAAAACAACACCAGCAATTCTTTTCCATTCCTTTTCGATGCAGGAGAGGTTAAAGATTAACATGCCCAGGAGATTTTTGGCGGCTAATTGAAAGAGTTCTTCATTTTTATTGCAAAAACAGTCGACAACATAGCTTGACACGCATTCCAAAAGCCTTTTCGCTTCATGAGATGCCATCATTTCTGAATGTCGTGAATTTTGAGTTCCTTCTGGATCTTCTGCCAAAAACATGCTCGTTACATTCTCCTGCCTGATTCTGGCTTTTTGTATCCTCAATATCGGCTGTACAGCTGGCTCACACTTAAGCTCTGCCAAAATTGCCGTCAGCAATCGAAGACCTGCAACGCCGATCATCGAAGCTCGTGTTGCTCGGTCCACTCCACGTCCTGGTCTCAAAATTTGCTCAGCAGACTTTCCGAAGACGGCTCCTGGCTGCAAAATATACTTCTTCATATGCAGTTGTTTAATGCCACCCTCAACTGCCTCAGTCGGTAGATCTGCTGTGGTTTCAATGGCTATCGTACCAGTCGTCATTAGCTGCAGAAAAATTTTGTCTTCATCAGTATTTCGCACGCCGGGTGAATTCTGACTTGAAGTAAATGTTGCATGCAGCTTTAGAAAACGAATCGATTGCTGAAGCTTCCGAAGAGGACTGAATGATGTATTTCGCGATATACCCAAGGAAACCTGCAACAAATCGCATTCGCTTGTCGATATAACGAGCATGCTGCTTCTTAAAACATACCTCTTCAAACAAAACTTGTAGGATGTTTCTGTACTTCTTATTGAAAGCAGTAGAGACTGCTGGGCTTCTGGCTCGATTCATGCATGAGGAGCCGCTCAATAAACCATTCAAGTATCTGTAATAAGATTAGACAATAGCAATCTCGGTAGTCTTCAGTAAACTTACGGCAGGATTCTACTATTAAGACAGTTCTCCGAAGCAACCCTGGATAGAATTAAAACAAGTTTTCCGGACATGAAGTGTCTTGTCTCATCTATGCCAGCTCGTTTAAAAAAGGAACCCGTTGCATCAGTTCCGTATTCGGGTCTATCAGGGTCACATAGCCTATCTAGCTCGTTATCAATCATTGGCAACAAGATGGGGATGCACGTGTCGAGCGACCCTACTGGAATTTTCAATTCAGCTCTCGACAACGTCATGCTGTGTCCGCTGCCAAAAAGTAAGTCTGTTAGCATTGAGACACTTGTGAAAGTCAATATTGGGACTTGGTAACCCTTGGTGAAGCGAGCGCTTAAGAACTCCAATATTCGACAAAAATATTGAGGACCGAGAGAAACTGCAACAATTCGCAATGCAGCACGGGCCATTCGACGTGATTCACGTTCCCTTGATCTGTAAATTCGCAATGACACGAGAGCAAATTTAGGCTTCTGGACGAACAACAATAAAAATTAACTTACGCAAGGCATGTCGCTAATGTATTCAGCAGTCGCGGTAATTCTGCTTCTAAGTGTGCTGGTGGAAAGAGCTTCATGATGTGCAGCTGAACTGCAACTACTTGCGGCCTAATTAGCATGACCTCTTGGTCTTTGCCATATTTGAGAGCAGGGCTTTCCTGAGTTTTTTCAGCGTGTAATAGCTTTTTTTTTGTTACTTTCAAAAGTCTGCGCAATAGAGGCAGCAACTGTGTCTGCATTGCCCTTAGAAGATTGCATGATTGAACAGGGTCATTCAAGAGGTGAGAGCTTGATTTTTCCACTTCACTCTCAGAATTCTTGATTTCAATGAGCGCTGGATTGCCCAAGAGTCTCGTTTGATCTTGGTCTCGGACAGGCAGCGAAAGCAATTTACAAGGTGAGCTCTCTTTGTGGAGTTCTCCGTATGGTTCTTCTAATTGGGACAATAGCGAAAGTGAAGGTTCCTGATGAATATTGATAGCATGATGCAACGTTTCTCTCTGCTTTTTATCTGGGGCTGAAAATTTTGCTTTGTAATCGTAATTAGTGGATATATTGCAAAAAACCTGTAAAAAGAGGCTTTTCCGAGACGGAAATCGCGTTATGTAGTGTGCAATGCGTTTCAAAAGACTCATAAATGAAGTCCAATTGAGAAACTTTACTGCTTGAGTTAGGAGGGCTGCTGCTCGCTCTGCGAGAGCCTGTTGAAAAGCTTGATTGGATGAAGCATCTGGTTGTGTTAGAAACATCAATGCCAACGGGATGCAGATGTGGCGAATGGTGGAAGGCGACAATTGATGTATGTTCTTTTCAAGTAAAGCAGCGCCTTTAGCTCGCCTGTGGCGTTGAATGTGAAGCAGCTCATTTAAAACGTCGCCACCGTGATTAGGATCCATTTCTGGAGCAGAAAAAATATGAGAAGATTGATATTTGCCACAGTGACGCAAGCTTAAACTTATTCTACCTTGGATGCGACGGTCTGGGAGAATTTTGTAGATGTCCAGATGCAACCTGTTCTCGAAAAATGAAGCTCCTTTCTCGTTTTTTAAGATCCACTCTTGCGTCTCCCCACAGAGAGTTTCTGTGTAGTCCGTTCGCGGCAGAAACGCCCTCACTGGACCAAAACTCCTCACAATGTGGGATAAGACTTGTAATGCGTTGCGCGTACACCCAAAATTATCTTCCCTGAAACAAATTGAAGGATTTCTGTCCGTCATAGCTATCTCAGTGAGTAGGTGTGAAATTTCTTACTTCAACATTAAGCGTATCGCTGTTACGATTGAGAATAGAATGCCTCGAAGTAGTACAGCACAGTTCCTATATTCAATGTCAAGCCCAGTTTGTGAATGAAAAAGCTCCGCAACAGGGTTGTGTATTATCGTCTGACTATCAATCAGAAGATTGTACCGAGCCAGCTCCATTTTAGCAGCGGATACTCTTGCAACGCGATCTATGATGTTGCACAACGTCTTGATGGCCTCCTCGCGGCAAGCTACCTCAGTATCCGATGTGGTCATCATAAAAATGCATTGTAACAACAGAACATTAATACAGCTAGGTGGCAGTGTTAAATTGTCAAGCGCCGCGGCAGGAGCTTCATCCAACGGCGAAAGAATCAATGCATTGAAATGCGTAAGAACACTAATTTGTGCGTCAAAGTCAGGCTCAATGGAACAACTACGCCTCCTGTTAAACAGAAGGTAAGGAATATGGTACTTACTTCCAGGAAGCCATTTTTGTAAGCAAGAGAGCAATTGACACCGGCCACAGCACTGCTGAGTCTGTGGCTTGATTGGAAAATGCTCTTGTAAGCAAAGCAGCGGGAAGAACTTGAACAACAATACATTCGGCTGGCACAGATTCAAGGTGCTGCAATAATGACTCAGCTAGTTGTAAGATGTCTCTCTTGATCCCTGCCCGCCTGAGGGCAAGACAAAGCAGGAAATTCATCAAAGTTTGACGAGTTTGGAGCTCTTGCACTGACTGAATATAGTCTGTAAGACGATGTGCGATCTTCGTCAAAAGAGCGGCTTCTTGAGGACTATCTAAGCTTTCAAAACCAAGCCAGTAGCTGTCAGCTTTGGGGGCAATGAAAGAGTTTGATGATGTAAGATGAGGTAACAAGAACTTCATACAACTGAAAATCAATTGCAATCTTTCGGTTGCACCATTACTCTTTGCTCTGAGACCTTTAGACGGAGGAAGGGACAAAAGCAACAACTCCATCAACTGAAAAGCCACAATTGAATCAGACGAATCTATTAGCTGTGAGAGTTCACAGATGACTTCAAGTTCTTGGTTACTAACGACTTTGACTTCTAATCTTGATGCGGAACGAGATTCTGCCCTCGTGAACACTGTATGACGTGTCCGTAAAGCAGCTATATGACTTTTTCTGTGACTGAATAATTTATACAAATTGCTGAGCAGCAATTCAATATGAGGCTTCAAAATCTCTTTTCCATAGCTACAGTGCCTTTCTTCCTCGATTAATAAGTGCACTCTCTCAGCTGATTGAGGATTCACAAAAGGTTTTTCTTCACTTATACTACTTTCGGAGTCTTCATCTCTTATCCGACATTTTTCGTATGCTTTATGACTACGTTGTCCCATTACACTCGTCTGGTTAGTAGGATTCATTTTGCTGAGTATCGAGTTGCCATTCAAAGATCCTCCACGAACAAGCCTTAGTACAAATGTCAACACAGCATCGATAGCTGAACTCGGGGGACGACTGCTCACAATGTCGTCGAGTACTCTTGTACAGCAAAGCGTGTTGAATATAAGCGGGAAAACTTGGTTTAAAGATGTAGCTAGTATTGCAAACAGATCAGGATGACGACTGAGTTCACAGACGAAATTGAGAGCATTTGATTGACCTCCACTTTTTACTGACCGGCTCAATATTGAAGAAAATATATCTCGAAAGTTGAAAACACAAATATTCCAGTTAGAACTCAAGTGAAGGTAACGAACAAACAGTTTATTGAGCAGCGCCAGAGCTAATCGCGCAAGCCGCCTGAGAAACGTATCGGAAGAGAAATATTCATGAATTTGAGAAGGTTTTTTATTTTGTTTGACTGACCTGAGATGAGGGTATCTGAATGCCTTTCCGCTGTTGACAGACTGGCCATCATCCTCTTCACATTCACTTTCAATTGTATCATTTACCTCATCCTTGTCAGGTAGCTCGTGAGAGCCTAGAATTCCAAATTGCGCGACGATACTAGAGAGATACTGCCCTACAAACAAAATCATAGACTCGGAGATTTGACGCATATGCAAGATCATTTCTTCGACTGTCTTGAGTATTGCTGAAAGCATTTTGGAATTCTGACTCAGACGTTTCGTAGGTATAAAAACTCGGAAGTCTCTATCTTCGAGACGGAATGTCCAAACTCCAAAGCTCTCAAGTTCGATGCTAGTACTTCTATCATTGATTCGAGCAATTTTCCAAGAATCAGACATACCGACCTGGATCTGCGAAAAGAAGCTCTGTGTTAGATATTCTCTTCTTTGTTCAGACCACACATCTTCATAAAGTTCATCAACCAGCTGTTTTTCTTCGACTTGAAGAGAGGGCAGAAAGAAAACAGCAAAGAGTGTAGGAGCCTGGCTGGACGGTAAACAATTGAGAAACCGAAAGATTTGCCGGCGACGAGAAATGTTGTTTGCTTTGCCTCCAGCTCGGCTTGCTCTGAAAGACGTTATTGTAACAAGGCTGTCGGGAAGAAATGTGAAAGCACCGCAAAAAGGTTAAAGAAAATCATTTCAAGCTTACGAGCTTTTGGACAACTTCGCGAATAAGATGCGTATCAGCAGTGGAATAAGTTTGTTTGCATGGTCCAATGGATTTTGAGGCAAATTCGTGTTGCTATTATTGAGAGTACTGAGGTTGTCGGGCAGTAATAACGTGTCCATTGAATCGGTCTCTTGTATGATTCGCTCCAATACGTCCTTGTATGCAACCAGGGCCTTTCCAAACACTGTTGACGAGAAAATGACCTGAGCAAATCAAATTTACTATTACGCTCAGCAAAATTTGGTTTGCTTGATGACTATTTATACAATCCTGACAAACCTGAACGCTGAGGCTTTGTAGAGCTTTATCGGGAACTATGAGAATTCTATGAGATGCAACGTCAATAACCTCTTGCCAGAGATGAGACAAATCGTTATCTGATGAGCCCTGAGGTGGCACAAATCCCGCCACTGGCGCAAATGTTGTCAACAGGCGGAGGCAATCTGCAGTGCGAGAGACCCTTGCTTGTCGAATCCGTCTAAGGCGACATCTGATAATCTGATATTCCTCATTCGCGTGCATTGGTAAAATGCTGTTGCTTGATCCCTTATCAAATGACTCATAAGCATATCTCTCGCATAAGACTGAGGCATTGGCGAGAAACCATCTAATCGCCCAGGCAACCCGGTCTTTCTCCTCTATCATGTCAGTGCTCGGAGTAGCCTGTCCCCCACTTTGAAAAATTTTACAAGTATACGGCTTCAAGATTTGCAACAAATTACCCATTACACGACAAAGATATGCATGTCTCGTCACGGGATCGGTGTATTCAAGACTTAAAGCGAAGCTGAATGTATTCCTGAGTGAACATTATTAAATTAAAATTGAGAAATTGAGGAAGTTGCAAGTATAATCAGACACGTACTACGCAACGCTGCCTTATACCTGGACTTAATTTTCTCTTCCCACGTAGCCCAAAAATCCTCACTGTCAAATATGACTCCAGTACTGTCTTGCCTTTTACCTTCACTCGGCGGTAAGCCTCGAATACGGCAGAACATTCGCTCTTGCCTTCTCTTCTTTCCATTGACTTGTGATTTGACATTGACAGCCTTCCTCGAGAGCTCAGACTGAGCCGTCAGCTGGCATATAACAAAGCATAAAGAATCACACAGCCTATCGTATAACCAGATATGAAAGCTGGAGAAAATTGATTGTTTTGTAATTTTGCGTTTTTTACATTTATCTTGTTCTAATTCCACGGGACGGCCATATATTTGAGAGCTATCAATCGCACAAGTCATCGAGTTCTGACACAAATTCGGATATGAGGCACTAGAAGAGCACATTTTAGAAATGGCCATCGAGATTTCATCAAGCAACTCAACGACTGGTCTCCAGAGCGGCAAAAACTTTTCGGACAATTGCGCTAAAAGTATTTCCACTCCTAATGTAGAAATGTTAGTCATCTGAGACAGTAAATTCGCTTTTTGAATTTGGATGCTGATCTGCGAGATATGCTGAATTTTTAGTTTTTCATTATTGATCGAATTTTCAAGCGACTCTAAGTTGATTGCGGATCCTACAACAGAACATGACAGGTCAGGAAGAAAGAAATTAAGCTACATGAGGTCTTAACCGAGAAATTTATAGACGCAAATGGTCTAATAATAATTCAGCAATAAATGTATCAAGCCAAATATTAATTGCTTAATCTTACTAAGTAAGGATTTGACGATGGGCTGAATAGCCTGTATAGAAGAATTGTTGCAAGAAGTACTTGCAATTTGCCTTGAAAGGGAGTCATGACTTGAAAGAAAAAATTGCACTGAGAGGCTTTCACAGTTCTCATAAAGACCCATAATAATTTGAAGTGCGTCTTTACGGATCAGACGACAGGGTCGTTTTAAACAATGCATGCAAATTTTAAGGAGCGATTGAATCACATTTTCATCTCGCAAGTCCCGCAAGACGAAACAACCCTACAAAAAAAATTCATTGATCGATAGAGAATATCTTTTTTTTCCAGGCCTTTTCAGAAATGAGTCAATCAGAACTCGAGAATTTAGTCAAAACTTAAGACAGATTTTCTTACTAGTTGATTCGTGATATACAAGAATAATTTATCCCACTGCACGCTCTCAGATATAAGCTTGAACACAGTATCAACATCGAAGCGAAGCATCTGGTCCCTCGACATGTCGCAACAATCTATTAGTGCTCCCCACGAACCCATCCAATAAGAGAACATCTCATGTATAAACAAGGAGCTTTTTGTGTTACTGACATACTCAATTTCCGCTCCCGCTTTTAATGCGCGTCCCATTATAGCGATGCAGGAAGTGATACTTTGAGTTCTTTGCTCAAAGGATGTATTGTAATCAGACAAATTCTCGGAAACCTTTGATGAGACTTCCTCCTTAAAAGCCTTCACAAATGACAGCAGCTGTGAAGAATAGCAAGTTATTATTCTAAAAAGATATTTATCAAGCAAATGGTTAAGTACCTGGATAGGACAAGTTTTACACTAGAGTCAGCATACCCACGCTGGCTCATCACATTGAGAAAATCGAGATATACTAATAATTCGGATGAATCTGCAGCTTCGACTACATTTATACCTATACATTCTTCCGAAATGTTTCCTTTATGATCAGACGCTAAAATTTGCGATGCATGATAATCCGCAGGTACTATGGCAACTGATTCTATCTTTGGAAAGAAAGCATTAAATGAAACTGTTTTTTCTCCACTGAGAAGTTCCGTTAATAAAGACATAGCCAGAACGCGACAGTGCCGGTCTGTTGTTATTGAAGAATCTATTATTCGTCTCAAAAATCCATACAGTGTCTCAACCAGCCGCACAGGCGAAGAGTCTTGAATGTTTTCAACGATTGCCGCAATAAAACGAAGCAAACAGACTTTTGCCTGGGTGGTAAGAGGTTCTGATGTGTTCCTAAATAGATAAGAGATAAGCATTCTTGGATGAGAAAATTCCTTTGCACAGGACACATCAGAAATTAAAAGCTTCATCATCGCGGAGGCGTCGATGGTAAAAACATTTGATAAAAATTGAATACAACTGGAGAGAATTGGGTGATGTTTTGAGTTGTCTATTAGACCTTCCATCGCAAATAGGGAAGCTACTATCTCCGACACATTTTCAATGTATTCTTTCAGAGAGCGACGTGAATCTGCTGTTAGAATAATAAACTCTTGAGATAGTTGAAGCTCAAAACACAAATGCTCAAGAATCAATACAGAGGAAAAACCGTTTGAATTACAAATTGTTCTGCAGTCGTTGAATTGGGACGTTGCTTTTTTCAAGACGTGGAACAACACAGATGATAAAGCCTTTATCTTCAAAATGTCAAATCCTGCAATGTGTCCACAAAAACAGGCGATCAATCTCCGAGCTACTTTTGTCATAAATTCAAACATCGTCAATTGCAAACATCTCTTATCCTGACTGACTTCTTGACTTGCATGTGATAAAAGTTCCTCAAACACAGCCGAAGTTATCATGATGTATTTACTATTTAAGGATTTCTGGACGTTTTTTACGGTCTCAAACAGCGTTGTACCTACGGCGTTTGCCAAAACTTGAATATTTTCGGAATTAAGCTTGACTTTTGGTGATAATTCCATAAGTTCAGGATTCGATTGCTCAATTAATAGACGAGAAGAGGAGCAGGTATCTGCGATAGTAGAATGCTCTGGAAAGTTCAATAACAGCTTGACCATTTTAAGTAAGACGTCGGATGGAACATGTCGCAACAGAAAAGAAAAAGACTCCGCCGCAAACACTCGAACGTGATTTGAAGAATGAACCAGCCATGGGGCATATAAACGCATATACTTTGGCAGATCCAGAACGATCAACGAAATTAGATTTCTGAGAATCAAAAAGCAATCATGCAAGAGGCTCATCCCAAGAGGCTAACCTGAATAATGAAGCAACGGCGTGAAATGTGAGTTCGAGTGACTTAGGAGAAAAAGGGTCAAGGGAACCAATCAAGGCTCTTAAGACTCTTGGCAAGTGGTCAGCGAACTCAGAACGTATATCCTAATGGAAAACAGAATATGGCTAGTCGTATTCAATGGTAAGCAGGGAGTTAGATGCCGCTTACCTTCGCAAGAATGCTAATCAAGTGATAGGCAGGCTCTGCAGTCGAAATCGAAGCCTTTTTCAAAATCAACTGCAGTAGAGTATTGATTATAACTTCGCGATTGAGAATAATTTCGGGTAAACTTTTACTGAGAGTTTGTATAATCAGCGCACAATCCTGAAAATCTTGAATTCTAACTCGTGATTGCCAGTAACGCAAGGCTGTGGCAAAATATGTAGATCGAAGCCCTTGGTAAATACAACGGTCGAATGTCGGATCATGTAGACAACCCAGGCCTTGTGCTTCATAAGGCTCGAGGGCGCTTGCTGACTCACTCCAAACCCGAACTTCATCGACTGTATTCAATTCTATCA
Source organism: Ichneumoninae sp. B BG-2022a (assembly GCA_030522725.1). Lineage (NCBI taxonomy): Eukaryota > Metazoa > Arthropoda > Insecta > Hymenoptera > Ichneumonidae > Ichneumoninae sp. B BG-2022a. Next base: position 181,987 of record JAPYZD010000003.1, read on the forward strand.
GATTCGTATGAGATTCTGGACGACACAGCGGATTGACTGTGATGCGAGCCACTTCATCGCTAAACGATGAATATCGCGGCTTTTTTCTAGTAGTTGCCGATCTATTGATAGTCTCAGAGTTATGTGAAGCGCCACTGGAGAGCGAATCATTGAATATCATGCCCTGTGCCAGTACCGTAAGGCACCTGCGCCTGCGTGACTATTCTGTCTGCTTATTACCTAAGCAAATGTGAGAGGCTATGCGTGTCGCTGGATTCCAAAGTTATATTTGGTTTTATTCTATCAGTCGGGGCTTCATACATAAGAAATATAGCGCTTTGCATAATGAAGGCTTATCGCATCAGTCGCATCAAATTGATCAATCTGTCTAGTCGCCTGAAAATTCTTCTACACCGGAAGTTTCCCGAATTATTAGGAATGAACATAATTGCTCCATTTGTATACTGTATACGACTCGACAAAGCTAACTTTAGAAGTGGTTGGCGTTGCGCCCTGGGTGACTGTAAGACATATTTCATCGGTTATATATAGAGAGGGCTTTACGGACTGTATCAGGCATCTCTGCATTGACTTATGCCCTTCTGTGACTGATATTAAAGCTTCTGCTATATTCTCTTTAACACACACGCATCTTTGATTGTTTGCAGTCCTTCCGTTCCTTAAGCCACATCCACGATCTTTATCGGGCGAATGCAAGTGGAATACTATTGCAATCAAAAAGTCACGAATGATACACAAATAAGTGAAACTTAGATGCAACCGCTGGCGATTACGTAAGAAATAATGTTATTTTTGGCGATTGAATTGCCGTGTTCTCACACATCATACTGTAGATTAGAATGATTCCTGTCATGAGCAATCAATTTAGAGGTGAGAAAGTGTTTACGTGTACACATTCGGCTGCTGCACTAACTTCTTGTTTGTACTTAAAGCACATCGGCAGATTATTTTTATATTTGTCATTAGATCCGTTTAATTAAGCGGATTCCACTGTTTTGGTAGCGAATCAACCAAGCATGAAAGCGTCATATATTCCGGCTTTCCTTCAAAGCTTCATACTTATTGTAATAGAGGAAGCTTGACTGCTTCCTCCTGCATCGCATTCGTTCATTCGTGCAATCTTTTAATACTTTTTTGCTATCCAGCTTGATACCTTCATAAAAGTCGCCAGAGAATCACTGATTGTCAGATATTTACTAGGCTTATTATGGATGCCTTCTGATCCTCAAGGCAGCGCGTGATCTCAGTGTCGAGTTATTACTGCTAATGCAATACTTCGACGTTTTCTAGAAATGTACAAAAATTCTTAAAAAAGGCACCAAGTCATCTCACTTTATGCCAATAGGTTGTTGTTTCGTGTATGTCTTGATATCGATAAGCCTTGATTTGAGATTTTCGAGAATCGATAAATTTATTGAGCAAGCACTTCTAAAAAAAGATTGACATGAATGAATGTAGAGAGTCGAGAAACCAATTTAATTGTTTTCAAAATTGATTCCTCAACTCGCCTTATACCTCCAACAATTAAGATATATAGGGCAAATTATTTTGGAGGTTGACTTATCATAAGTCTTACTCTTTCATGATTTATATTACACAAGTTCGAGAAACCTTGGACTTGTATAAGTGATCCAGATATTTCACAGAGTCAATTATGAGAAATGCATGTCATGGATTACTGAATTAAACTATGAGAATAACTGACAATTTTTACCCGCATTGCATATCCTATACAAAGCCTAAATAATACCCAATTCGTTCTTTTGCTCAGCTTAAAAGCTCAAGGATTTTCTTATTAATGGTTTTGGATTCTCTGCTTTTGCAAGCGTCTATTAAGTTTACGATACGCTCTATTTAGTGGTATATGACCCTTATACAATACACACTGCACAACATGCGCAGCTTATAATACCACTCAAATGTATTTAACATTGCACAGAAATAAGACAGAGAGCGTGTATTTTATTCTTGTTGATGCCTGGAAATTGAATTTCATGTGTTGTGTCTGGGGCAAAGTAAAACGATTAGATCCACTTTGAAGCCTGGTCCCTTATAAAATTACTTTGACGCAGTAGAACGTGCACGCGTTAAGACATCAAGAATAAATGATTTGTGCATATCTTATCTTATGTACTTTAATAAGTCGAATGTAAAGGACATTCGAGACACTCGAAACATATAACGGAACTTGACACTAACTCAACACTTGCATGCGCAGACATTTGCATGCTCCCAAAAATTTGAATGTTGCATGTCTCGCACTTTAAACTTGAACGAAAAATGACTGTCTAATTCGGTTCCTTGATATAGACTTATACACGTTAGATCCAACATAATCATTTCACTACGAAAAATTTATAATGATTCAATTGGAAAAGCATCTTTATGTTGGGCTAGTACCCTGAGAGACTTTATGTCTAAATATATTCTTAAGAAGGGCTATTGAACAAACCGCAAACAACCATAGATGAACCAGCAATAGACTTCACATCAAATTGCAACAGACCTTAGACCAACCAGCAATAGATTAGAAATCAAGTCGTATCAGATCATCAATCAAATTGCAACAGACCATAGACAAAGCTTCAATAGACCATGGATCAAAGCGCAGCACGATCACAGTAAATTATGGGCAAAAGCATCACACAGAGAATAAAATCTAATATGGAATGAAATAGCAACGCTCATAAGCTATTATTAAAGGTTCCTGGTACTAGAGTGAAGCACAATTACGATGCATTAAATCTAATGATAGTGTAATTGTCAATGAGAAGAAGTAAAATGACACTACGAAATGAGGCTGAGTGACAAGAGTAAGGATTTCGGCCTCCAAAAAGTACATACAGAATAAAATAGAATGAAATCGAGATCAGAAAGTACAAACTCCGTGAATGTGAGACAAAAGATAAAAAAAAATATATAATAATTTAGCAAACTTAAGAAAAAAGTTTAAAAGGATGTTCAAGCTAGTTCAAATAAGCGGAGCGAAACGATTGCTGCGGGCTGAAAGATAATACAGAACAGTAATTGAATAGAATACTTGAAGTTTAAGGAAAGGTGAGTCAGGTTATATAAGATGATATGGCGAATGAAGGATTAGGGTTAAGACGTTATGACATATATATTAATGACTTATTCTTCGCAAATCGAATACATTATTTCACAATAATATTCATGTCTTCGCTATCGTGTTCAGAGTTTCATATTAAGGAACATTCCAACCTCAGGTGTTCCTCGAAAAACGGGAATCGTTAATACACGCCTAAATAACAATCAATAAAGTGCAATGAATCAACCAGGACAAGCGATTCCATTCTAGAGTTATAAGGGCGGAATCGAATGAGTCGTTGGAAACTCAAAAGTTACATGATGCCAAAGTATTTGAAATTATGCGGATTACACTTTAAGATAATGAGTAGAATTTAAGCAAGCAAAAACAGATTATGAGCAATAATGCAAAAATTTGCGACAAAAATAAGACAAAACATACCGCACTCATGCATGCGTACTAGTCCCGAGTGCTATCAATCCATGGTCATCTTAAATTTTATTTTCCTCTTTCTTTCATCAACTTTTCGCTCATCAAAAACAACGTAAAAGCTCATGCCTCCGATTAACATAGTTTTTTGAGAAGAAAAATCTATAGGAATTATTCAGCCATTGATATTTCCGTTAATAAATATTAGTGAGAATAATTAATTGATGGGCAAAAATTAACATTATATGTATAATCTCAGCTAACAAATTCACTGACACAAATTAAATACGTAATATTGATTATAAAAATAACGGAAAAAAGTCTAAAGGTATCA